>CAJNIZ010041890.1:139136-156636 GCA_905231905.1 Symbiodinium pilosum
GGTGAGCATATATATATATATTTATATCATTATTGCCATTGTTATTTGCTTTTATACTTATTACTACTATTCTCGCTGTTGTTTTCAGTATTTCCTATTCTTCTTCTTGTTATTAATTTCCGTTGCCATGCGTTTGCTGCGCCAGCTGAAAGTCAGACACGCAAGGCCCGAACGCCCCGGAAGCATTGATTTGGCTTATGCTTATGGCTTTAGGGTCAGACATGGGAGTCATGGAGCGCAACGTTTCCTTTTTCGGATATGAGGTAGGTGGACCCCCCACCCAGTAACAGTAGTTCTAAGGCATAACAAGGATTATATTAGGGCCCGATTATATTCCTATTGCACCACTATCAAAGGGTGGGGAGTCTTTCTAAGCTATCAGATTACGAAAAATTGAGGTAGCTCCAGCTTCCATGTCTCGTTTTCTTCTACGGACGTTCAAATGAACAGATCCTCCAGTTTGTCTCAGTTGCCCCACTTGAATAGCGTTTTATTTTGGCATTCTCTGGTACCCAATATAGAGTAAGATTATATCCTGCTGCTGGAGTGTAGTAGTTTAAAGATGGAATTTAATCTTACTAGGCTCAACCACCAACAAAACGCTATTCACTTGTTGTTCTTCAAGTCACGGCAGCCTTCAAAGGCCGGATCATTGGCGCTGCCTTTTTCCGAGTTGACCCAGCATTCTCCTTGTTTTTCAGGGTTGTCCTCGAAAAGGATGCTGCAAACGTTTCCATACGTGGGCAGGGCTGAGATGCCTCGCAGTTTCACCTTAGGAAGAGTAGCAGATGCGGAAAAGCCGCCAGCGCGCACTTGAAGCAATCGCTGGAAACTACTATAATGGGTTATAATATACTGTATTGTAACAGGGTTTAGGGATATATTGGGGTAATGGGCCTTATATTGGGGTTATATTGGGGTAATATTGGGATAATGGAAAAGAAAATGGAAGCTATAGGGATTGCAGAAAGCACACAAGGCTGAGCCATCCACTCACCCCGCAGGGCTTGTAACATCGCAGGTCATTTTGATGAGACTCCGAAAGATTTTCGTGAGGGCTGCTTTTTTCCAGACCAACATGCTGAAAGAGACTTGTTATATTGGGGTTATATAGGGATAATGGAAAAGAAAATGGAAGCTACTGTTTGATGTCGGCAAGGCTCAGCTTTTGTCTTGGGGTGAATCCCCAGATGGGTAGCTGACCTGGAGGAAGGCAGAAGAGGCTTCAGGCCAGGTGGGGTCATGTTCAATAGCCTGCAGCACTGCTAATCCTCTCCCCCTGATATCAAACCACCCCCCCAACATTAAATACTCCCAATATACTATACTACATTTTACTATACTATACTATACCATACCATACCATGCCACACAGTGGAGTATTTAATGTTAGGGGGATGGGGGGGTTTTGTATTAGGGAAATAGGATTAAGCTTTATCACAACAGGCCATGTGACGCCCTGATGGGGCCGAAGCCTCAGTGCTCCTTGGGTCAGGGAGAAGACATCGAGCTACCAGTGTGCCTAAGATCCCACATGAAGACGCATCACCAAGGAAGAAGAGAAAGCAGACTGCTGAGGAGTGTTTGTCTTGGTGAGTGCTCTGTGGTTGCCTTTTAGAATAAACATTGCGTTTGCAGTCGTCCCTGGGCGAGGAGGACCAGCCAAATGACGACGCATCAAGGCATCAATCAAGAGCAGACAGTCTGGGCTTAGAGTTTAGGGTATATTGGGGTCATATTGGGATGATGGAAAAGAAAAAGGAAACTACCATAAGGGGGCTTAGGGTTTAGTGATTCTTCCTATTTTGTGCAGATCTGCGTTTCACAGTGAAGTGGCTGAGTGGCTGGTGAGCAGGCCAGCTGAAGAGCCTACGGGGGTCGTCCAGGACATTGGAGTTGACAAAAGAAATCCTCAAATGTAGGTCAACGGTTCGTCCGTGCATCAGGGGCACAAAAGCTACGGCTTTGAGGATCCCAGGATGAAGAAGCTGGTGAAGAAGTTCAGACTGGACAAGATGGCAGAGTCCAAGCTTTGCGAGGTCATGTCCAAGTGGGACGAGGACAAGCAGTACAGGCTGGTGTGCTTATGTAGTTTGAGTGGATGTCCGTTCGTCATGTAGCCCTCTTCGGCTGTCTTCAGGTATTTCAAAGATTTGGGAAAGGTGTTGGGTGATGCTGTGAAGCCATCTGCAACCGTAATGATCATTGTGTGACTTGGCGTGCATCTTCGGGGTGGGTACGGACTGTCGCAGACGTTATACTTGCCATTCAAGGGCACAGGCATGGTGTGCGGAGCGCATAGAGAGCAGCCGGGCAGATGCACACAGCCAAGAGCTGAGGAAAAAGATCGCCGCTGGTGAGCACTTGTGTCGCCCAGCATTCATTGAGTCTAGACCAGAGAACGCCCTTTCTACGGGTTTGGAGTTGAGCGTGAATCGGCGGCGGGGGGATAAGTGACGTGTGACTGGCCCGAAGGTTGCATCAGTCTTCCACTGAGAACACGGCAGGAGCTGTAGCGGCGAGTTCACCATAGTTTAGTTCATGCCGCTGCGAGCGCATCGAGCATTTTTTCTGTTGGGTACCCTGCTAGACGCCTCCTTCGAAGCTCCATTGCGACACTCCATGACTCCATGCTAGGTGTGACACATGTGCAGAAATACTCAAATGCAAAGGTGAGGATGGCAGCAGCAGCGACACCGACGACGCCAACCCGAAACAGAAGCCGCTCAGCGCCCAAGTTGGAGCCAATGCCATGGATCAGCATGCATCCGTCTAAGATTTGAAGGGTGGGCCCCTAGTTTGGACTCTTAGGCTCTTCAGGGATTCCAGGGACCCTTATGCGTTCTAAGCCTACAGACCCCAGGAATTTGAAAACTGACAAGTCTAGAGCTGTACAAAGCAGGCTATGCACTGCAAGTAGCTGCTTTGTTAACCCGTTTTTTTTCAGAGTTCGGCACCCAGTTGGATGTAGTTGGGGCCAGAAACCCTAAACCCCACTGCTCTCACAACAGAGCTTGTCATGCAATTTAGGAGGATATAGCGAAGCCAGACATGGAAAGTGCCACGGCACATGGTAAGGAGGCGAGGCCCTTCACTGCTTGCTGAAAAACTTTGGGTTCAAGGGTCAGTGGTATTTTTGCAGTTTTTGCGCAAAAAGCTGGTTGCATTGAGAACCTCAGGCCTCAGAATCGAGGTGCTGTGTTGAATAATTAGTTCGAAGTTGCTCATGAAGGCAATCAGGTGCTAAGTGCCTAACCTCCGAGCCAATTACAGGTCACTATTTAGCTTGAAACCCCAGGACTCATAAACTCAGAGCAGAGGGCGGACGCCATGGCCCGGGCTTCGACAGCGCCAAGCGCCGAAGCTCCTTGTCCCTCAGCAGCGGCCGAGGAGGCGTGAACTGGGGAGCGGGTAGACAGCATTGCGTAAAGCAGGAACTCTGCTCTCCTCTCTCCTCCCTCCCTCCCTCCCCCCCCTCTCATCCCGCTGGTCCTGTTTGGCAAGTGCTGACAGGGGAGCGAGCGTGACACTCCCATCAGGTTTTCAAGCGTGCTGTGCCGGAAGCATCGAGCGGCTCGGCAACAGCGAGGCTGGTGCGCAAGGATCTGCTGGCAGACGTCGCTGACGCGGCCAATCCAACAGGCCCTTCAGCCACACATGCAGACCTCCCTTTTGATTTTGAAGCCACCAAGACCATGCCAAAAAGAATCTGTCCCTCCACAGCTGTTTTCTGCTTACTGCAAGTCTTAAGTTCAACATTCAACATGATACAACACCCCTGGCCCATCATGATACGTCACGTGCGGGTGCGGTGGAATGCCTTGCAGGAGATGCGGCTGCTAGCTCGTTGCCATGGCTCAAAGACGGCCACCCGCAGGGCCGCTTCACCTCACCACCCGCGTCTTGGTCAAGTCTTTGTTTTGTGTTTCCTTTGACACATTGCCAGAAGAGGGAAGGATTGTCTATGGCATTGCAAAACTTGGAGTTGCCCAGGTGATTTACCTTGTTCCAGGCAAGGAGATGAAGGTCGGGAGGCAACCGGACGTGTGCTCAGTGGTCATGGACTCGCCGGAGGTTCCGCAGATGATTAGCCGCTGTCACGCCAGGTTGGTGGAGGATGAAGGCACTTTGCTTGATCTCACCCGTAGTGGGACCTTTTTCTAGTTGAGCTTGCCGCAAAGCAGCGCGGGCCGAAGCACAGCCCAGGCATGTGGATTTTGACTGACGAGAAGAGCCTGAATGGCATCCATGTGAACGATAACAAGCTGACGGTGCCGAAGATTCTGAGACATGGTGATCATGTTTGCTTCGGCAGGATCCTTGGTCACGAGAAAGTTTTGCCGTTGTATGAAAGGCGGCTAAGGATGTTTGAGAGCTCGAGTGCAGTGCTTCACAGTGTGTGTGTGTGTGTGTTTTAGCTCTTGCTTGGGTAAGGAAGCTGCAAGATCGCCCTGTGTTCGACTATGTGTTTGAAGAGAAGGACATGCTGAATCCGGAACGACAGCTGAAAAAGAGGAGAGAATCTCAAGCAGATGTAGAAGCAGTGGGCCAAGCTACTGCAGCTGCAAAAGCAACAGATACTTCTACCTTTCCAAAGTGGACAGCAGTGCCTGGTGCAAATGGCAGAACCGGGGCAGCGGTTGACATTGACTCAGACTGTAACGAGAGCCAGCAGCAAGATCTTCATGCCACACATGGAGCACGAAAGGCTTCGGACCAGAAGCCGCCACAGAGTATTGCTGCGGTTAAGCTGAAAGATCTTCAGTCAGAGCTTGTTTGCTCAATTTGCCAAGACTGGATTGTACACGCAGCCTCTATAGAGTGTGGGCACATGTTCTGCC
The DNA here is from genome assembly GCA_905231905.1 of Symbiodinium pilosum. Classification (NCBI taxonomy): domain Eukaryota; class Dinophyceae; order Suessiales; family Symbiodiniaceae; genus Symbiodinium; species Symbiodinium pilosum. The sequence continues at coordinate 143,978 of CAJNIZ010041890.1, forward strand.
GTGAATGCATTAACCAGTGGCTTACACACAAACACTTCCTGTGTCCAGTATGCCGTGCCGCAGTCAGACAGGGGCCAACTGCTGCCCGGGCTTTAGATGCAGTCGTTGACAAAACGATTCAGCAGAGTAGCAAGTCGGACAAGCAGGAGTTTGCGCTTCGGGTCAAGAAGGCAGATCAGTCGCAGACCAAGCGGCAAACGGATAAGCGGGAATTGGAAGAGTCTGTGAAGCAAGCCGTTCGCAGCAAGAAGAAATTCTTTCATGTGAACCAGAACTGGGGCAAAAAGGGGAAGAAACTATTCCAAGATGGCGTGAAGCAGTACATCTGTGAAGCACGAGAAGCTTACTGCAAGCTTGTTGGCCTCACTGTCAGTTGGGTGTACAGCGCTGATGATTCGAAACTCAATCAGGCGTTGCACAACCTGGGCTTGCAAGAGTTTGTGAGCAAGGAAGAGCAAGAAATTCGACAGAGACTTTTAATGTTTCTGCATTACGGCTAGTTGTCGTCCTAGCACACGGCACAGCACGAGCCGGAGTCTCCTGCGCACTGACCATCAGTATGCGAAGGGCTGCATGGCTTGATAAGGATTCCTGACATTGGGTCAGTAGACCCAATAGACCAATTATGGGTTTGGGGTGCAAGGTGATAACATGCCTGAAGGGCTTCTTCTAATTGCGGACGCGCATTGTCTGTTGTGGCAGTCTGACGAGCTGACGTTTATGACTGCTGCAGAGATCAAAAATGTAGTTATGCTAAACGCTAGACATGCCGGGTTGCATTTGGTAGCTTTCCGAAATCCATAAAGACTCCAATATATTTTAATCCTTATTATGGGGACCCCGAAAATGGTGCCCCTAATTTTGGGGAACCGCCATTTAGTCACAAGATAAGCCCCGCATAATCTTTGAGGTGGCCCGTTACAGCTTTCCGTGAGTCCCCTGCTATGCATGAGAATCCCTTCTCGTACTTTGAGAAACTCCCACATCTCCGCTTGCAGCTAATTTCTACACCTCCAGTTGTTACCTTATCGGGGTGATATAGGAGCAGGGTAGGAATACATGTGTGTTTTCTCAAATATAGGTATAAGCCTATATGAATACAGGTATGCAGATGAATTCTTGTTCTTTTTCGGTGCTTGGAATGGTTGTTCCAAGCCTTTGCCAGCAACATCTTTGAAGCAAGCATCCCAAAGCACGACGTTGTAACTGCACTTTGCGGATGCATGCTCTTCAGTTTGGTGGTCAGTTTCTGCATAGGGTCTCAGACAAGGTGCAGAGAGCACCTTTAGCCAGTCAAGTCCAGAATGGATAGGGCTCCACGGGTAGGCCAATTTATACACAGCAGGCAGTAGCACATCCTCAAGCTGTAGATGGAAAGCGCTCAAGAAGCCGTGGCACCCGCACAGAACGTTCGCCGAATGCTGCTGCATTGCTGCAGCCTAGGGAGTAGCACTTTAGGCTGTGAAACAGCATTTTCCTTCGGGGATTAGAAAGTCGTTGGAGACAGACATCTCACAGCGCTTGGGGGACAAAGGGCAAAGGTGAAGATTTCCTGAAGCTGCCCGGACAGGTCTCTTCGGAGTCAGGTCTTACACGCATGCAGGGACCATGGTCGCAGACATATAGTCCCCCTTAAGTAGATAAAATAAGGGTACATTATAATAAGATCCCCATATACCCCATATTCTATCTACTTAAGGGGGTCTATAGTAGGACTATAGACCTCAAAAAGGGCGAAGACAGCCCATGCCAGTGGCTTTGCAGGGGCAACCTTTGAATAGTTCACGCTCACATGGGTAGTTCTCAAAATTATGGGCCCCTTTTGGTTTAAGATTATGTTACGGCACATGATATCTAGGGGTACCAAAAGGGGACCCTAATTTTGGGAACTACCCACATGTTGAAGTTGCATCTTCTTTCTGGTTGTGAGTAGGGAAGGGAGGAATGGATCATAATGGATCCCTATGGTCGTCCGCATGCTATATTGTAGCATTTTTGTTCGCACTTTCCGCTCCATTTGTTCACTCCCCACTAACACAACCCGCAAGTCTCAGGAAGAATCCGCGCAACATCCCCGCTGGATCATTCAAGCCACAGCGCGGGATGGGAGTGAATGGCAGGATTCCGCACTTAATGCCCACAATGGCATCTGACTGCAAGGACGAAGGCGGTAGTCAGAATAGCAATCAAAGCCAGTAATCATAGAGGTTATGAGTCATGAGTGGTAATCAGACTTTGTTGATACCTGAGGCCAAACAAATCACGATAGCTTAGTGGGTTGCTGGCCGGCGGCAGATTCGCGCTGAACAGCCCGAATTGTCAAGCAAGTGTAGTGGAACTGTAGAAGAGTGGTCGTGAAGTTGCTCAGATTGGACAGCTTCGCCAGTGACCTTGTTGATATGAAGCACCTTGCCTGTAGACAGATCTGTTTGTGGGGAACCGCAGTGCACATAGTACTGAGAAGTTGCCAGGATAGCAGCTCGTGCCATGCATGAGGGGGCCCAGAGGATCCGCCAGGACCTATGTATGGTAGTAGCGGGATATGCGGGATGCCTTGCTTCAAGGTTGACGAAGACATGTTCTCGTCCAGATGTTGGCATAGGGCGATCTGTTTGAGCTTGACACCTTCAGGCAGACGAAGCCCCGTGAAACGGAGTTGGTCACCAACGGTTCTGTTATGTTTATTGTTGTAGCGCTGGGCCGCCTCCGCCTAAGCCATCGCAAGGTGGTTCCGCTTCACAGTGTAGTTCTACAAGACCTCGCCTGAAACACTGGAAGCCTGTTGGCTAGGAAAGGGTTCATTCACCAGAAGTAGCTTGAAGGTTCAGGGTCTGAGGGGCGCCTTGCGGCTTCCGAAAATTAATCCAGCCCGAGGACAAGAGGGCTCCCGTTAGCCCTGCAGGTAAAAAGAGGGGGTGCAGCTTGGGGAGACTATCAGAATTATGAGTAGCTTTGCCTATGTGCATTGTTAAGTGACATTTCGAATAAAGATGCACGGAGCTGATTATGCTTGCCAACTCCCACTGGTAGGAGCTCCAAGCCAACTTGATCCAGCAGATGCGGTCTCAGATGGGTCCTGGCAGATAGCAGCTTGGCAATACTGTAGATGATTTGCAGAGCTTGCCGTTTGGACTGGAAGCCAGGAATCTAGTTCTTTAATGTCATAGCTACAGTAGATCAACCGAAGACCAGACTGCACAACGCCAGACAAGCCGAGCCAACACCCAAGACATATATTGCAGGGGTTGTTCAAGAGTCAAATATTACGGCCCATAATAAGTTGGGGACCCTGAGGGGGATCATACCTCAGACAGCCTACCAGATCAGTGGCTGAACGATTCATAATGGATGCTAGCGTTTTGTATACTCGGCGCTAAGACTAGTCTGCTTTTTTTGCTTTCATGGTAGACGTGCTAGGGTTCAGTAGGGAATAAGGAAAAAGGTTGAATAGGGATTGTATAGGGATTATACTCCCTTATTCCGTACGAACCGGCAGTAAGTCAAGGTGCCGAGCTTTTTTTTGCAAAGGCCTTCCTTCGAAAGCCCAGGGTCTTCATGCACTTATGCTGCCAGTGCTTACTGGGGGGTACAGAGACTCAGGGAATATAATCCCCATATAACACATTCCTTTGTTTCCTACTAAAGCCTGGTAAGATAATGGTTCCCATTCATCTGAGGAGCGCCGCCTTGACGCATGCAGATTGCAGCCGTGCTGTGTGGACAAACAAGCTACAATCTAAACTTCTGGTATCCCCCTTAATCACCCTTATCATACTCCCATTTCCCTATATAATCCCCTCTTAAGGAGTTCAGAGTATAGTACAAGTGGAGAGCATGGGCCGTCTGGGTCAGTTTCGTGGTCAGGTTCTGTCCAGTCTCAGGTTTGCTTAGGTATACGAGGATCTCAGTATATTATACCCAAAGCCATATTCTATCTACTTAAGGAGGACTATAATCCTAAACCCCATAGTCTATCTACTTAAGGGGGACTATACAGCCAGACCTCTCTTGCCGGCAGCCTCGCTTCCGTTGCCTCGGCGCATCCAAGTGACTGTATGGAAGACGGAGCTTCAGGGATAATGGAAACGAAAATGGAAACTACTATAGTATATTGGGTGTATATAGGCATAATGAAGATGGAAACTATCATAGTATAGTAGCAAGTCTGGCAAACATTGCAGCCAAGGGTCATGCTTCGGAGTTGTCATGGCCTCACTGCTTGCATGTTGATGTACTTGTTTGGGTTTTGTTGCGCACCTTAGCGAGAGTTCTGGTATCTTTGCCGGCAGCAGTGTTGGAAACTCTCAGTAGCAAGACACGAGTGCACCGGAGTGTTGGTGGGCATGGAGCACACGTGTTTTTAGCTGCGTGCTGTTTGATGCCATGTGGCGTCTTCTCAATTCGCCGCCTAGTGTGATGCGGGACTGCTTTGGAACAGAGTGTTCAGTTTAGCAGCATTCTGTCGCCTTGGCCCCTGGACGGGTAGCTAGCCACAAGCAAAGCACCATAGTCCTGTGGAGGTTGCAATACGCTCGTCTCCTGCCCGTGCAGTATGTGCCCTGAGGAGCCAACCATCCTGGCTTCAGCTTTGCAAGCTACTGGTGCGCGGTGGTCTGCCCAACATGCCGAGGCTGGGCGTCTTGTGCATGTGCTGTTTCCTTGAGCCGCCTTCGTGTCAGGCGACTGCACTGAGGCATCGGTTGGAGGTCCTCTCAAAGAACTTGGACTCTGACGAAGGCGCTACTGGATGCAGGGCATACTTGCTGCGCAGAAAGCTCCCACTTTAGTCAGGAGAGGATGTCGACAAAGACTGGGTCCATCGATTCGTCACATCGCACCAGCGGCTTGTCGAACTGGGGTGCAGGCTGGAGGCAAGGCTTCCTTGCTGCAACTCCGAGCACAGCGCACATGTCGAGCACCGTAGCGTCACAGAGTCTTGATCGGAATATACAGGTCTGGAAGCAAGCTGCTGCATGGGGCATAGAGAAACTTTTGACACAAGCTCCCTGCAAGAGAGGCAAGGCATTTAGCTATGAGCTGAATCCTTTGGAGGATCGCGCATCGGCCGGCACACAGAAACCAAAGCATAGATTCATGCAGGAAGGCTTCACCTCACCCCAGTCCGCCGCAAAGCAGCCGCACGGTGATTAGCTCTTGCAGCAAAGCCCAGAAATGCTCCGGATGCTGCAGCATGCTCTTCCGATTTGCTACTGCAAGCTCTGAGTTCTGAAATGACCCATAGTCTAAACTCCTTAAAGGGGGTTATATAGGAGATTATACAGGGGACTACATGGGACTACTATGGGGGTTGTTAGGGGGGATACTAGGAGTTTAGACTGTAGCTCAAAAAATCAAACTAAGCTGGAGGCCGGTTTCGTGGATATTGACGCGGAGCTTCGCCGTCTGCAGGCCCCAACGCTACGTGGCCCTTTGACATGATTCTAGGGCAGATCATGCCAGGAAATTTGGCCGTTTCCGTGGTAACCCAGCCATTCCAGTGGATATATTCTCCTCCTAAAATGGAGAATCAAGTGGAACAGAAAATGGACAATGAAATGGAAACTGTTTAAAGTTATATATATGTATATATACCCAGCCATTCCAGGAGACCCAGGCCCTAAACCCTAAACCCTAGCTTCAGTCGAATATTTGGCACTGGCACAGACCTCGGAGTGGAAGTTTCTTTTCAAGGTGATCTTGGAGGCTTCCTTGCCTCTAAAACCCTAAACCTTATATAGCCCCTATAGAATCCCTATAACCCCTATAGAACCACTATAGCCCCTATATCACCCCAATATAAACCTTATGGAACACCTAGATAGCCCCGGAGCGAGGCTCGGCACCGAGCTGAAAGCATTTTGTTTTCCTCCGCTAGGCTGTCCTTGGTCATGCCAGAGTCCTGGGTGCCCTTGCGCACAGCAAGATCGACACAGGCTCAAATGCACGGGCACTGACAATTGGGGGGGCAGCTGCATGCCACAATTGTGTTTCATCAAGTTCTGCATCAGCCCGAGCCTTGTGCGGGCTAGAGCTTACTTGCACGTGCCGCCCAGCAATTTGGTGTCCATCCTGGGTTCACAAAGTGTTGCATTAGCCTGCAGAGGTCAACACCTTGAATTCTCTGAATGCCTGCCAAGCTGGGGCAAAACTCTCTTCAGAGCCAGGCAGCAGTGTCAAAGCGCCGATAGTGGCACCCGTGTTTCATTTTGGTCCAGAGGCGCGCCGTACATGGGGTCTCTTTCTCTTCTTTTCCTGGTACCTTAGAACCTCAAGACTTCTTTCTATTCTTCATAGTATGTTCTTCGCTATAGGCCTAGGGAGATCGCAGACTTGGAATGGGGATTGTAGTCTCTGTTATTGGGTGAGAGGGTTGTTGGTGTGCGCAAGAAGTCGGTTGTTGCTTGACTGATCACCTTACTGGTCGTCTATAGGGAATGCAAGGAATATACCATAACATCCCCATATAACCCTCATATGAATATATTCCCTACTTACCCTAAACTTGAAACCTTGCAGATATAGATCTACCCCCCTTTTTATACATGTATGTGCATATAGGTTTCTCCTTATTCTCTACTAAGATCCAGTAAGTCACTCGTTCAGGCTCAACCTTGCTCTTTCCTCGTGGAGGGCGTGGGTCAGACTTCACGTAGAGGTTCCAAAAGATGGGGGTGCCACTTTCAGGCTCCCCATTACGAGGACTATGGTATTAGGGTGTGGTCTCCCTAAATTTAGGGAAATTACCACATATCTGAATTACAGGAGTTCGTACGTTAGCACGGGTTGTTGCCGGCAGAATCTCATTTCTGCACGCGCGAACTGAGCAGAATCAATGCTGTAAAGCCGTACGCAGCTCTGCGCAAAACTCCCGCCTTGCCCTCACATTTTTGTCACAGGATGATCCTGATGAGGCGCAAGAAGCTCAAGCTGCAAAGGCGCATGCTTGGGAAGAAGAAAGGTGTAGCTTGAGCACTCCCGTTAAAGGCGCAGGGTAGTATTTGCCGATGGAAGCCTGATGTAAAATCTCTCAGGTTAAAGAGCAATACTTTGCAGTGCGATGTGGTGTGTGTGTGTGTGTGCTGCTTCTCCAGAGAGGCTGGCGACAACCACCACAAAGTCTTCGGCACCATAGTACATTGCAGACCTCAGATGCGAGAACTTTGGGGCTAGGTAGAGCAGCAAGAATTTCCCTCCATCACGTCAACCCCGTATACAACAGTACAAGAATTTTCTGACAAAGCCGAAATGTCTGGCCCGCCAGGACCTTGAAGACGATTATGAGGCCTGCTCGTGTGGGCATTTTCCAAAGATAGGGCCCCACATCTAGACCCCCGAAGGGTACCTGCTGTGCTGCATGTTACGCAATAAGTGCCTCAGGAATGCGAACAGGGTTGCTGTTGAGAACCGCTATTAAGTCACCATTATGAGTAAGCCACAGCGTTTTCTACATATCCAGACCGCGTTAGCTTACTCTAAGTTCTTCACGCCCTACATATCCTCGTACAACCAGTTACATCTTCCAATTCCTTTTCCATCTGATCCTTCTTTCTCTGCAAAACCCAGTAGTATAGAAACGAGATGCTAAAAGGTACTCAAACTTAGAAAGCCTCTTGAAAGGGACCCCCGTTTAAACCAGAAATCATGAGAACAGAAGCGGTACCTTAAACCCTAGAACCCTATGTAAACCCTTTATCCCCCTTAAAAGGGAACTATGTATCCGTATAACCCAGTAGTCCTACATCCAAATAACATCCCACAGCAAACCAAGCTTAGGCAGCAACCCAAGCTTAGGATTCAGGGTTCAGGGCTTTCGGTACGGTTATCAGATGATCGAGAAACCTGAAAAACCTGCACCCAAGAAATGCATGTGTAGGTGGATTGGGAGGGAGGTCTGGACGTAGGTGCGCACCAACACACGTCACGTGTGGTGGCATGTGCGGTACTTTGATAAACCCTAAAGCCTAAATCCTAAGCCCTGAGTGCGATGCACGCGCCTGGCTAAATCCTACGCCCTAAACCCTAAATCCGATTTCGACAGAAAAGAATTAACGCCTAAACCCCTAAACACCCTATTGAAGGCGCTGGAGCGCTTCACAGAGAGTACGGAGGCCAGCCTAAAAGGCCAAAGGGTGCCTGCAACAAGTTGAAACAGTTAGGGTTTAGGCTGCAGGTTTTACTGTAGAAGGGCTTAGCGAAAGCAATCAGATGGAAAACCACATAGGGAAATAAACTGGAAACCGGGGGTTACTTAACGCTTGTATATGGACTTAAGGAGCTGAGCTTGAGATTATCAAGGCCAAATGGAAAAGAACATGGAAAATGAAATGGAAACTAGGGAATAAATAGGGAATATCATAGGAGTATATATTGGGGTATCCCCATGGCCTTGCAGCTGCTTGCTTAGCGTGATGCTTTTACAATTGCTGCTTGGGACCTCTTTGACGGTTGCTTAGCCTAGCCACGGGTTCAAGAATCGAGCTGTGATGGCCGTGCGAATGAAGTCCCGGCGAAGGCTTCCTGCCTGAAAGCTTTCCAGGGTCAAGATAACATAGGAATATGTAGGAATAAAGAGAAGGTTTGGGGGAGGAGGGGTCTTGCAAATCTACTCCACGCAATTTAGAAGAGAAAGAAGAGGGCGGATGCAACTCAAGCCACCTCACCTAGACATGCAGGACGTAGGGAGGTGGACAAGCGAGCTTGACAGAGACATTTCCCAGAGAGACACGATTTCCACCAGAGGGTTATTTGATTTCAGATGTTCTTTGTTTGTCTTGTCTTTTTAGATTGGAAGAGGTCTTTGGTTCCTGGTCTCCTGGTCCTCCTGTGCTTCTGCAGTCCCGTGTCTCCTTCAGTAGACAAGTCTGAATACTATCCTAAGTACTGCTATTACAGTTAGTTGTCCTCTTTTGCCATCATCACACTTATTTGTCATGCTTTTTCTGAGCATTATCCGCATGTCTCTGTTTTGATCGTTGAATTGCTGACAAGCGTACTGCCGGCATTGCCATTCCTTATCATCATTGTTGTTACAATGACTGTTTTAGCTTTGACATTTCTGCTGCTGTTTTTTGTATGATCACTATAGTACTACTATCGCTAAGACTGCTTCTGTTCATATCCTTACAGTAACGCTAAAAGTAAGACGAACATCATGGCAAAAAAAAAAGACGAACATCATTCATACATTTAGTTCCATGTAGGTAGTATTCTTCTCACTGTGATGCTTTGTTGTTCAAGATTGTTCTCTTTACCAGTAGTATCGGTAGCATTGCTATTACGGTTATTCGTCTCGCTACGACGACGGCCACGCCAGTCCTGGTATCAGTTTTTCCTGCACTTGTTTTATGATTGCGAACGATACTACTGCGCTTCTGGTTGCGCTGATTTTCTATTCTGTCACTTCATCGAAACATGGACAAAGATAGGTACATGCAGGTCCTTTCGGAGCCCTGATAGGATTTCCCAGGCCTGGTGCTGCTTTCAAAAATCATCTGGGGCGGATCGCACAAGCAACTACGAGCATGAGAACTTTTAGGTTTCATGTTAAGTTTTGATGGGATTCGTCAGGCTTAGCCCTTGCCTGTAGCATTGGAAAACCTGGACGGACATGACAACATGTCAATGTGGGTTCTTGCTAAGTGTTGATGGGATTTTCTTCGATTGTGCCTTTTCGGACGGTGGGGTCTATTGCCTCAGCGCAGCCTGCCCTCAGGTCGCAAAGAATGGAAACAGGTGAGCCCAAATCATTGCCAACCATTTCTGTGCAGTGCCACCCTTCCATTTCTTTTCCCTGAAAATGCGTGTAAATTCCCACTCGTCCCAAGCCGGGTCCTTCTACTTTGATGGAACATTATCCGAAGTTGGTGTATGTTTTTCTTCGCCTGGCGTGGCCCAAAATCTGAGAACGCTCCTTGTGCAAGCGCCCACATGCCCTGATCTTCAGCCATACGTTGCAAACGGGAGGGCTGCCCCCGAACCCGCCCACGATTTTCAAAAAGCAAGACTTGGGAAGAGTAGGCAAGATTCATTTCCTGCGAAACACCGGCAAGGAAAGACAGGGTCGCCTGGGAGGAAGGCAGACCCAAGATGAACACTGCCATATGGATAAAACAACCAAGTCCCTTCTCAACCCCTAATAAGAATGCCATTCCCTCATAATTCCTATCTAGCTTTGGGGCCCCTAAAGGCACCCTGGTTTGAGAAACTCCTACACACACAGGGGTAGCTGGATATGTAAGGCTTAAGGGACGGTGAAGAACTTTGCTTGTGGGAAGTTGCCATTGATTGAGATTCGGAAGGCTCGGAACTTTATCGCCGCATGTCGCATTTGAAGTGGGATGCCTTGTGCGAGTGGATCCTACTCAGCATTTGCGCCCGTTTAGATAAAGTCTCAGGATGCTCAAAGCGCAGCCCTGAATGTGATATTTGTAGTAATATGAATCTGAATAGTAAGAGTAATGATGATATTAAAGATAATAATTAAAGCAATAATTTAGGGTCTAGGGTGCAAACACAGCCTCGCAGCTGAGCAGTTTGAAGGTTATCGTGGCGCATGTTGCAGATTCTCCAGGTCTCATTTGCTTCTGGTGCTGTTCCTGCAGCAAGCAGCGGGGCAGAATTTTTCCGCTGCAGCCACGCCGCGCCTACACTGCTCTAGCGGGCTTCCCTGAACATGATTTGCATTTGAAGGCTTAGTTGGGACGGTTCCGTTTCTCAAGTTTGTGCAGACTGTTGGGCGTGTTTGCTGTTCTTTTGTCTTTGGTGTTCTCTTGGTCGTCGCAAGTAGTAAGTGGCTTGCTCGAACCAAGCCCTGGAAGCAATTTAGCAGCTGCGGCAAGCACTCCGCAATTTCAGAGTCACTGAAGGTTTGCAACATTGGGCTGCGTGAACTCCGTTCCCGGCGATGCTTCATGGATATGGCAGGCGCTTTGCGTGCAGCCTTCGAATTTGTGGCAAGGCAATCGGCGTATCTGCCGATGGGCCAATTGAATACAGCAGCACACAATTACAACAGAGGTATATTCATCTATATAAATACACGTAATGTATATGGTGTGTGTGTGTGTACGCGTCTGTGTATGTGTATGTGTATGTATGTATGTATGTATGTATGCATGTGTGTATAAGTATGCAAATATATACACAAGTATGCTGTCTGGACGAATAAGAATCACTACATATGTACTCAACCCCATATGAACGTGATGTTCCCGTTTTGGCTCCCCAGCAGAGTACAACCCTTTCTATGTAAGGTATACTGAAAAGCCCCAAGAGGGATTAATCCCCGACAGGGATCAAGCCGTCATATGCTGATGAGATTTTGCTACTTTTGTACGAAGGCAGGCACTGGAACCTGGCAGTCTTGAAGCTTGGCCAGATTAGTCGTCTCTTGAATGGAATACAGTTTAGGCCAGGTGGCGGAAAACTTGCACCACTTAGGATCCCTAAAATGCTATACTGCTGGAGAGGAGCGAATCACAGGTGGTGCAAGACTTCCTCCATCGACAGTATGGTGTAAGATCACATCAGCCTTTATAGACGTTTAAGATAATAATCTGGCACATTGGAACCGCCAGGAAAGCCCTTTCTCTCAGATGAGAAACTACTCTTTGCTGACTGGGCACCCCCACAGATTGTTGTGAGAGATAGAGGGAGAGAGCATAAGGCGCCCCATGCGAAGCAAAGCACAAGTAAGTGGCGTACTTCGGGCGGAGAGAACCCCCCTTGCGCCTGAGGCAATCTGCCGGTTCGAGGCGATATTGGCAGCATGTGTTTGGACGCAGCGGGCAAGCCGGATCCAACTTCACTCTTTGTTCCTCGCCGTGGGAAAGTTGAGACGCATGTGTTCTCCACTATCCCTACCTTGGCCCGAGCTCATGTGTCTATGTATATGAACGTATGCATATGTAGTTTTATTCATAGAGTGGAATATGTGTCTTTATTTTAGATGATGCATAGAGAATCGCATTATCCGCCTTGGACACCCCTTTGTGAAATGGGTGGGGTACCCCCTTAGTGCAACGGATTCCATGCCATGAGTTGACGTTGCCACCCCCAGTTGAGTAAAGACAAGTTTGTAGTGACAAAAGGTCACCACCATTTTATTCGAAGAAAAAAAATCAAAATGGGCGTGGGGGCCCTGTCACACTTAAGGTGGGGGATGTGGTACCCTGTATCCCCACGGGTTGATAGCTCAAGGAAGTACAAGAATAAACCAAACACATAAAGGGCTGAAATGAAATAAGAAAAGGAAAGCATGCCCCAAGAACAGCATAATACAGTGCACGAATATATACACATGCATAAATGTGTGCTACCAAGCCTTGGCTTTTTGCTCCACACCTCCCTGGCACCAGTGCTTGGTACCATGTCCCGTCGCTGCATCCCGTCTGAGTTGTCTTTGTACTTCTTTGTGTAAAGAGCATTCGCACGCTGTCTGTGCCTCAATTTTTGTATATGGCGTCTCCACCCTATTTTTTTTGCATAAGGTACCCCCCCATTCATGTTGTAATTGTTTCTTTTTGCTAGGGCTCCCATAAATTCACCTCCCAACCCGCCCCCCCATATAATGGGCGGGGGATGCGTCACCGTCAGAATTTGAGAAGGAGGACATCAAATTTATTTTCATAAATGCAGTCTTTGATGTTCGTTCATGCTGG
>CAJNIZ010041890.1:158235-178514 GCA_905231905.1 Symbiodinium pilosum
AACAAGAAGAACAAGAAGAAGAAGAACAAGAACAAGAACAAGAACAAGAACAACAACAACAACAACAACAACAACAACCACTACCACGACCACGACCACGACCACGACCACGACCACGACCACGACCACGACCACGACCACGACCACGACCAGGACCACGACCACGACCACGACCACAACCACGACAACGACCACGACCACGACCACGACCACGACCCCGACCGCAACAACAACAACAACAACAACACGGACGACGACCACAACAACAGCAGCAGCAGCAGCAGCAGCAGCAGCAGCTTCAAGTGCTATTGCTGCCGCCAGCACCAGCACCGATGCTGATGCAAGTGCGAATTCGCCCGAGATCAGGATTCGGATCTCTTTGAACCGTTTTCACTTGGTTAGGAGCTTCACCAGAATCCTGAAGTGAAGCCCAGTTTGGCGTAAATCTTGAAGAACGCTCATGCGAATCCGGATATGGTAGAATGAATTTCTGTTAGCAGCAATAGTAGCATGGCTGGACACTTGCTTCAAGCATGAAGATGCATTAGGTGTGCTTCTGAAAAATTATGAGGGGGCGAGCGGTGCTTGAGTAAAATGCCAGACGGAAAGCTAAGTGATAAGCAGGTGGTATCCCATCGTCCCCAGGAGTTACCACTTCCAGTATAGGTAACACCAGTGTTTCATAATTTGCCTACCTCGGTAAAATGAGAACAAGCAAGCCTGCTGAGCGAGGAAGAAACTGGAAAGAGTCTTTCGAGGGCCTTCTCCCCAAACAAGAATGCTTCGTGCTTGAATCAGAACAACACCAGTGCCCAAAATTTCTCAGCCCTACTTTGTGGGACCTTGGAGTAAGGCAATATACTATACCCCTATTTATTTCACCAGTTTTATGACCAACTTTCAATCATTGCATGGAAGCGTCTGGCAAGACTACAGCAGAGCAAAAGCCTCCAAGCCTTTCACGTGGCGTCACTTCAGATTCATGCATGGCAGAAAGAGATGGTCTCCCAAACTTGGATGTGGTTTTTGGGGGGTCCCCATAAGAAGGGTTATAGTTTGGGTTAGGCCCCCACCGAGAAATAGTGGTATACTCGGAATATATAGAGCTCCTAATATAATTGCCATTATCTCTTGTGGTCACTAAGGGCCCAACCTAAGGTTTAGTGTCTTGGAGTCTAGATTCGGGTACACCTGCTTATGAGCCATAGTCTAAACTCCTAGTATGCCCCTTAGTAACCCCTATAGTAGTCCCCTATATAATCCCTGTTATAATCCCCTTTAAGGAGTTTAGATTATGGCGCTTATGGCAACTTCCAAGCCCAGGATTTTCGCCGGCTGCAGCGGATCGAGTTCGACTTTGACGTGGCCAGGCATGGCTGTCCCTTCTGTCATGTCGCGATCGGGCAAAAAATTCGAGTAGTACTATATGGAGGGATTTTTGTGGGGGTTTTTATTTTCCTCTTGTTCCAGCTTTCGAAGGTAGCCGGGTAGCCGGGCCGTGGATTTGCTGCTGTATGGCGTCTGACAGGACCCCCTGAGCACGCGAGAGAGAGAGAGAGAGAGGCCCTGGGCCTAGGTTTTGATTCGTACTGGGCATGACTCGCTATTCCTTTCAGATTTTCTTGTAATTCTATTATAGCAGAATCGCAAGCAGCTACTGGAAATTTCATTCTTATCACGGGTCGAAGGGACCCTTGTATGACCAATGAAGCTTTCCGCACACACCCTGCAGCACACTCCAATTGTTTGGGCAGTTTAAAGCGACCTCAGCCGACCTCACCCTAAATGGTGGTTTATAAAGGGAGTTGTAACAAAATGGCCTTAAGTTGGGAATTGAAAATTACACTGGTTGTTTGGTGCGGTGCCCTTTAGTATGTAGCTGCTCAAGGCCTTGCAATACAGGGGCTTCCATCAACGGGGGGGGTCCAACCTGGACCCAATGCATTACAATCCTTAATTCTGAGACTCCAGGGAATGGATTTGAAATTCTTGCAACCCCTTATATCACCTGCCTCGCTGTGCCAGCTGTGGATCCGTCTGGGCAGCGCCACTTTGGATATCACCTCGGCTTGGTACTCAGAGGGTTTAGGTTTAGGGTCTAGGCTGAGACCACAAGGGAGAGTTGTATGTACATCAGGGTCCCTGTGTATCCGTGATATACCTATATTGCCCAACAAGGCCCTGCTTCCTTGAGCCGAAGCTTAAAGCGACATGAACGCTGGCTCATTGAGAGCCGCTGCACTTGTCTTGACAAGCGTTGTGCAACTGTCTGGCAATGCTGATTTTTTGGTGGACTGGAAATGAAAAGGTCCGAGGCCTAAAGATAGTGGAGTATTCCCGGTTACAGAGAAGTGCTGATTTTCTTCTCCACAATACCAGTTCCCATTCTCTCTTCCATAACAATGGCTTCCATCCTCTTTTTCGAGAGAAGGGTTCCCATGTTCTTATCCATGAAAAGAATGGTTTCCATCTTCTTCTCCATTGCAGTAGTTTCCATTGTCTTTTTCATCAGTGGTGTGTAATCGCTATACAATCCCAACGCATAAATCCCTATGTATACCCTTTTCCATCAGCGGTACACAATCCCTAAATAATCGCTGGAAAAACCTTTAAACAAGCCCTATATAACCCCTACATATACCCTGGTACAATATGTCAGTTTCCATATTCTTTTCCATTCCTAAACCCTTATCCCGAAACCCTTTTCCATTCCAAGAGTGAGGCCCTGGGATGGGCCAGCACCGACCTCTGGAGAAGTAGATTTCGTGGTCGCTGGGTGCATTCAAATGAGCCGTATTCTAAACTCCTTAAAGGGAGTTCTATAGGTTATATAGGGGACTACTATAGGGGTTAGAGCTATAGTCAAAATCCTGAGCATCCCCCTTAAAAGCCATATAAGTCATGTAAGTCCTTCTGGCTTATATGAGAGACTATGCAGGGGTGTACTATAGGGGTTATTAAGGGCAAAAGGGGGCATACATGTCATGCTGATGAAGAGAGCTACTTTTGACATGCTCAGTAACTTTGTTGCTGGAGTTCATCGAGTTCTCAAGTCATATCCACGGAGACGCACACGACTTCTCGCAAGGAAGCCTGTCCAGTTGGTGACCTCCGCACAAATTTCGCCACAGGTGGGACCGAATCCTGGCAGAAAATCACCTCATGATGATAATGCTGCCATGTGTGCTATAGTCTCAACCCCTTAAAGGGGGTTATATAGGAGATTACTACAGGAGATATTAAAGGGGATACTAGGAGTTTAGACTACAGCTTTGTCCCATTCGTCCTGGTCCTTAACCCTGGTCACGGTCCTGTGATTTTTGTGTCGTAGCTGCTGTCTTGTGGTCCCTTTGTGAATGTGTTTAAGAATGACACCAACATTTCTAGCTGTTGGACTGAAGGGTTCTGACAAGCTGGCAAACTCATTCTCAAATGAAAATGTCTGCTGAGGAAGAGTCGCCACCGAGCTGCATTGTGAGAATGGGCAGAAGGGACACTGAAGAAAGCAGCATTGAAAGTCTACTTAATGTTTTCAATGCCATGGCAAAGGCATTGCCGTCAGGCGGCTTTGTATGGCATATAGTATGTGTCCAAGTTGTATCAGTCATAGTCATCACCTAGCACAGGCAGTCTTCCAATTGCAACGTCATCATGAGAATTCGAACGCTCCAGACAGTTTACTGTAAGGAGGGCATGCAGGGCCCAAATTCCGCGCCAGGATTGGCAATCCAGATAATCTCGGTGGTCCGAAGCACATGATCATGACGCTCGATACTTGGCCCGCACACGAATTAAACCATTGCTGAGTGGTCAGGCAGTGATCTGCGCCAGCTTACACTTGATGCATGTGAGTAAGCGCAGCGTTGACGTAATTAGTTGCTGCCTTGTCATGTTTGGATGCGGTTCTTCGCTATCCCAATATCTGGTAGCTGTGGAGCACCTTGCTAGGGTTTGAGAGCAGCACTGGCTGTCTTCAGTTCGCTGAGACCTGATGCGTTCTACTTCGGCCATGCCAGTGTTGAAACTCCAAGAACTCCAATCATCCCGAATCACAAAGGCTTTCTTAAAAACTCGATATGGAAGTCTGCCACTCGTGGCCCACGTTGTTGTCCTTCACCAGGATAACAGCGCCCTGGTAGGCGCAGCGGGCACGCTCAGGACTTTGTGAGGGTCAGTGTAAACTGCCATATTTGGTGGCATGTAAGGGGCCCTAGCCCTGGAACGAGCTTCTGCCCCGCAGTAGGACGTCTACTTTGCATGCCGGGCGATTGAATAGCTCAGAGCTTCTGTAAATCTGTCAAGCGGACCACTTGCCAAAGTACCTTCACACCGCGCTTGAAATCACGAGTGGTTTGGTAGTTTTCGTCAATCCGCACCCGTAAGCCTGAGGAGCAAGAAGTTATGCTCAAGTTTTTACTGTGCACATGGCTATGGCTATGGCATCAGCATCAGGGCAGGAGAGTCCACAGACTCGGATAGCCAACTTAGATCAGAAAAGATGAGCTCAGCTCAGCGAGTGTGACTGCAAGAGAAGGATGGGCAACTTCACCAGTTCCCACGGTGAGCTTGCTCAACTCGTCGGTCAACGGCTTGCACCGAAGGAGCAAAAAGGACACCAGTCCAAGATTGTGTTCGAAGTTAAAACTGTTCAAGCCAACATGCAAGTTTGCAGCTTGTTGAGCTGCCATGTTATAAGTGGACATTTTTGAGTAAGGGCAGGCTGGGAGACAAGGGCTGGAGCAGCTACCAGCAGTTTCACAACTGAAGGGCGTTTCTGTACTGAGCCCTAAACTCTGAACCATGGCTACGGCTGCGGCCATGCGTTAGCACGCTTAGACGGCGAGAAGGGTGGCATCACTATTATTTGGAGGAGGTAAGTTTGCAGTCTTTGTGCGAGGTCATTTCCGGTGGGCTTATGTCCAGAACGTTCTATGTCCGTGTGCTGGTTCATGCTGATCTGTGTGGGCCACTGCGGAGAGCCTGTCCTGACAGTTGTGGCAAGTTAGTGCAGTCTTGTGTAGTTGTCGAGATGAGTTGTTGTCCTCCCGAGTGGGCTGAGCGTATGATGGCATTGTTGTGAGCGTCCTCGAGTGCTTCTGGGATGCTTGACGGACTCAGCTGGTTTCACATGTATAGCGTGCCCTTGCTGCGCAAGACCCTCTGGATGGCACGGCAGAGAGAGAGAGATGGCTACGGCTCAAGCCTTTCGCTCAAGGTGTCAGTCCGAACGGTGACCTAGATTCAAAGGAGTGTCCCGACCTCTGAAACGTGATCATTGGGAAAGCAAAAGGCCTACAAGCATTTGTCTGCTCCTGGCCGTCTTTTACAGCTTCCGGAGTGCAGAGGCACAGACCGACCACGACGATCACGACGGCCATTCCCATGGTGATGAGGGTGGATCTTTTGAGTGGGCAGGCATCTTCGAAACACCGCTGAGCAGCTATCTCTGGACGGCACAGAAAGTGGACGGGGCCTACGTTGATCCTGCAATGAAGTTGGTCGATTTGCCAGCCACCACGTTGACCCAACAGGGCCTGCACGATATGGAGACGATGGGAAAACCAGCCATGGAGTTGACTTGCACAGATGTTTCATCGAGGTACAATCACACCGGCTGCCAACACCTGCTTCTTCTTCTACGATTGGCATAACCGTCAGGTGTGCACTAAATTCGCGTGCTAGGCAGATGAGCTCAGCTCATCTCTTCTGCAAAAAGGTGGGTTCCATGCTCGGCAATTCGAACGGTGGAAGATTTCCAAGCAAAGTCCCACTTGCATCCCTGGAATGTGCCAGTGGCTTGTGAGCTCACACAGCTATAAGCATCAAGCACATCCAGAACAATATTCGCAGCACAACTGGTGAGTGGAACCTCCTCAAGATAGTCATGGACAGGATCAAGATTCTCAAAACATTTGTGGAGTCTATGGACAGTCATGAAAAGCTGGGCCGCCTTGCCCATGTGAAAGTCACCCGGTGGGCATAATCGCATGAGCCTGTCACCTATGCTAGCAGGATTCATACCTTCCTCACGTGCCGCAATCACTTCATCATCAGCCGGTTGAAGTTGCGCCCAAAAGGGCCGTGGCCCTTCGACGCTTCTTGGCATGAGCCAGCCCCTATCCGCACCAGTTATGACAGGCCCGTCCCCTCCAACATCACTGTTGCGCAAGACGACCCGACATCTGGTGACTGAAGTGAGATGCCGTCTCAGCCTAGTGGTGCTGTGAAAGTCCCTCATGCACACTTGACACACACTGCCCCTAGCTAGACGCCGGGTCTCAGCCGGCTGCTGGTGGACTTTAGCAAGGTGGGATCCAAGTGCCCCGGCCTGCAAAAAGGTCTGTCCGCAGTAGTGGCAAGCATGTGTTCCTGTCTCATGATGATCTTTGAGGGCGCACTCAGCAATCTTGTTCAACCGCAACTTAGTTTTCAATTCGGCTCCGGCAATGATTTCTGCCTTCCTGGCCGAACGTCCTTTAACTTGCTTAGAGAGGAAGCCTCTGGCAGTCCTCTGAATGATATCATGGTGCTCAATCACAAGATCCAAAAACACGCGCATCTCCTCATGTGTTTGAGGCACCTCTTTGAAACCTGCAATGTTCAAGCCAGCACACAGCGTACACACGTCACCTGCCGCTTGTGGCATCCACCAAAGATCATGCGACAAGACTCCAAGCAAGAAAGGCACTTTGTCACGTATGGCCTGCAGCAGGAACCTTACACGTTCCACGCTCAATACCTCCGCAGCCATGCCTATTCCAAGCAAAATGCAAACGTGTTCGTCCGTCAAGCCCGCCGAAGTCACACTAAGCAAAGGCCAACAACACTGCCTCCAATGTCCAAGGTAACCACTTTCAAAAGCACGCAATTCCTGTTCAGTTCGCAGTGCCCAAGCTCCGGCCCCGGAAAGGAACTTTCGATCAACCAAGCCATGTACAAGCTGCTTCCTCTCTGTGAATGACAGGTTTCGATTACGCAACAACCTGTCTTTGAGCGGCTTAAACACGGCTTGACTTAAAAGGTTTCGGCGCTTAACGTCCAAAAAATCACTGCCTGACTGATGCACCAAGTTGCCTAGATGCACATATCGGTCCGTGAGCAAAACCTTAGCAAGCTGACCACCCGCAAGCTGCACCGGAATGTGAGGCTTGTCATCACTGAGCCATTTGGCTTTTTGAGCTCTACTACCGGCTCCATTGAAAATCGCAATGACCTCAGTCTTCCCTCGCGAGAAGTTAGTCTGTATGCCGACCAACTCTATAGCAGCCTGGGCATGGTTTACAGCAGTAGCAACCCTGTCAATCAACTGATCGGCCGCGCTAACACCAACCAGGATAGCAATGTCGTCAACCCAGGTCGGCGCGCACGCCTCATGTTCCTCCAAGGTCACAGGGTCAATGATTGTCACTGTCGACGCGTCCTTGCTCAAGAGGCGCAATTCATGCAAACTCCGAAGGAAAACCCCCTGGAACAGTAAATCCGCAAGCGGTGCTCCCGGACACGTTCCGCAGCGCGATTGGTACGACATGCTAGACCCCGCTTGCATGGTAAACCCTGTTGACGTAAGGGTAGCCATAACAAACCGTCTGATAGCATCAGGAACCTGGCACTCCTGCAAGATGCTAGGCCCGAACAACAAACCCATCATCTTGGCACGAACATCCTCGGACGGATGAAGAAGATCTATGAGTTTGACCAGCCTTTCGCTATCGTTGATGTTGGAGCCCTGGTCGAAAAGATACTCCCGGACGGTTGCATAGAAAGCGCTGATGCCATCTAAAAAGATGATCGCTCCAGAAGCCTTTTCCTGCTGCAACCTCCTGATGTGCCCTCTGACCAAACTCTGCGCAGCTGCCATGCCAGAACCAGGTCTCGCACCTCCCTGGCCCAAAGCAAAATGAGGACTCAAATGATCCACCAACTTCGTCCGGACCGACTTGGCAACGGCCTTCATGGAGGGTTCCATGAGAGAAATCGACCTCCATGCCTCCAAGGTTCCGAAAACTTTCCCTGGTTTGGGGATCGCCACGGCCAGCATGTGCCGAAGGCCGCTCGGAGCAATCCCATTGGTCATGACCTTCAACAGCACAGGGTAGAACATGTAAGCCGCTTCAGCTGCAGCTCCGGAAAAAGCTTCTGCAGGAATCTGTGCCATGCCACACGCTTTGCCATGAGGCATCTTCCTAAAAGCGTTCATTAGGTCCTGCAATGAAGGCATGTCAAGCATGAAATCCGAGTCTTCGCAATTGTCAGACCACACCGGTTTCACACCCAATTTGATGTCACCAGACTTAACCAATACGCCCTTTTCAGCTGCTGCAAAATGCTCGCTCAGAATCTCACGGGTTTGGTCACAGTCTGTGACTAGCTGTCCATTAGCAAGTCTGACAACCGGTGCCTCCCGAGGAGATCTGTATTTCCTACCCTGCTTAAGCACGCCCCTCACATACCTATCAAGCTGGCCGGGCCCCTGCTCCCTACTTTCACGAATGGCGTTGCTAACATACGCCGCCATGTCCTGTCGAAGCCTGACTTTCAGGACCCTGCCCAGACGCTGGATCT
Organism: Symbiodinium pilosum; assembly: GCA_905231905.1. Taxonomy (NCBI): domain Eukaryota; class Dinophyceae; order Suessiales; family Symbiodiniaceae; genus Symbiodinium; species Symbiodinium pilosum. The sequence continues at coordinate 166,798 of CAJNIZ010041890.1, forward strand.
GACATTCTCTTACTGCGATGCCGTGACGTCTGTTCCTACAACTCGTTTTGGCGTCATGTCTGTCATCCTCGAATCTACCCACGCCGCTCTGCTTCCAAGCTTGAAAACAAGAATGCAGCACAGCCTGGCCATCAGCACGCTTCATGTAATGCAAGGTCCTGCGCATCCCCTGCTTGCTTTTGATCATCTCCCAAGTATCCGCATTGATGTATGGCTTCCTTGGCTGAGCCTTCGTGAAAGGAAAATGGCTCTGCAAAGCTTGAGCTATGCCCTGGTGGAGGGATTCAACATGACTCTCAACGTCAACATGCCAAGCAGGCTGCGGCACATTCAGCAAGATTTGTTGCAACTTCAACGCATTGGCTGGATCTCGTAGCTTTCTTCGATCAATGCTGATTTTGGCAGGGCCCTCAAGCGGAGCCCTGATCGCAACATCAGCCATCAGCGGAACATGGTCATGCGAAACATCAACCTCGTCCGCATCGTCCAGCGTGCCAAGGGTGCGGAAGGCGCCTTCCCACGCGCTCGACACTAAGATATAATCAAGCTTAGCCGCAGCATTGGTATGGCTTCGCCAGGTGACAACCTCCCTACCAACATGATCCCGATGCTGGGTGATGGCAAGAGAAAAATCACAAGCACAAGCCTCGAGATGTTCAGCATTTCTATTTTGGGCCTTACGCGATCCGTCGCATCCGACGACATAGCGGGCATTGGCGTCAAGCAGTAGAATTGTAGCAACATTGCCCTCAACTTTTGCCAGCACGCTTCTCAAAGCATGCCACCACATGTCGATGTCCTCATCGCAAGCAAATGTGTGCGGCGCATGCGCCGTGCAAATCACAGTCCTTACGCCTGCAACTTTACCACTCACGCACAGAATCCGCGGGCTGCGGTGAACAACAGCAAACTTGTCGATAGCCCATGGACCCGTTTTCCTAAGCCAGATCTGCACCCCGCACTGACCATGATCCGCGGCCGCACGGAACTTCCTGAAGGCATATCCTTCACCCTGTATGTCATCAACATCATCTTCATGTCCCCGGGTTTCCTGGAAACCTGCAATGTCAACAGACTCTCGACAGAGCAGTTTGGCAATGGCAAACTGGTCGGTGCTCGATTTCAACGTCAACGCATTGTACGTCAACATCCTCAACGTGACAACGCGATCAACTTCGGCAGCATTTCTATCGCCTGCTATATGGTCACTGCCTTGGCAAGGTTTGTTCTGATCAACCTTATCATGGACATGAAGCGCCGACAAGCCTTCAACCACAGGGTCCTCCCTACAAGCCTCTATAGCAGACACCTCCTGGGCCCCCAAAGGAAGGCACCGATTCATGCCATGGAAAGCTCCATCCACCGGGTTAATCCCTGGCCACTGCGGTTGGCAATTGAGCTCCGGCAGGGACATCCACAGCCAAGGTGCTACGTCGTCTGCAACAGCTTGCCCAAGCAAATCCTGACTGTTCATGACATGTCCCGTCCTCATTGCCTTTTTTGCCAGAACATCAGCCAGCTCATTGAAGGGGACACCAGCATGGGCCGGCACATGTCGATGTTCAGGACACTTCCCTTTAATCTTAAGCACAGTGTACATACCATTAGCCGCTCGAGCAACTTTGTCATTGCACGCAGCCAGCCCGATGGCAGACTGCGTCGCACTCAGACAATCAAAATGTACGCACGTCTTGCCATCAAAATCAAGCACCGTGACGAAAGCTCGGAGTATGGCAGCACATTCTGGCACATAAGCATTCGGCACTCTTCCAACAGCAAGTCTTGCTTCTGCATCGCATGGCCCTGACAAGAAGCCAAGCCAATGCATTTGTTCATTGTGCTCAGCGATAAACACACACGCCCATCCAGCTGCACCTGTGCTTGGGTCATAAGCTCCATCCGTATATACATGAATGCTGCCTACAGCGTGCAAAGGAATCTTGGGTCTCGCCATGCAATCTTCACACGCCGCCTTGCACCTCCCATCAAGGAGATTAGTGTCGGGGCAATCAACCTGCAATGATGCAATGGAGTTGCCCTGCATCACCCTCTGGAGCACACCCAGGTCAAGGCAAGTACAAACTTTCCTAGGCGCAGGAATCGACTTGTCAAGGCACAGAACTCGCACTACTGGCTGCTGATCCCGAGGTGATGCCTGGCACACTTGCTGATCAAGACTGACCTTGCCACAGCTAGAACCACCATCATAATTGTTCCACTCATCAACATGGAAATCCCCTACATCAAGGAGGGAATTCTGAATCTGTACAACGCTTCCAGCGTCAAAAACATCAGCTGTCTTCGCCGCAGCTGCTGCAAAATTGCGCTGAGAACTCGCGCACTGTGTCTTGCAAGTCTCAGCTTGTAACCCTACAACGTGTAATGGATCCATTCCATCGCACGTACTCCTGGAGCTAGCTGGCTCAGGCCCGAAGCGTACGCGGTGGTGTGGTTTCCTGCCGCGTCCGCTGTTCTTTTTTAAACAGCCAGGCAAGATCGCTTCGTCCGCCTTCACGCAAATCTGCGTGCCACTGTTCCCAAGCCTGATGCTACTTGCTGGAGGAGCCCCAACACCGTCCGTCGGGCCGCCAACGGAAACAGCGTGTGCCCCCTCTACAACGTCTCTGCCACTATGACCAAACCATTCAGCACAGAAAAGGTCACCTCCAAGGTTCAATGCAGCATGATTGGCATACGCTTCGTCAATACCTAACGGACTGCAACAAAACTCCCATGTGAGACCAAAACTTTGCGCCGTCATCCTGTCTTTGTAGTCATGCTCCTGACAGACTGAATGTCTGTAGTGCGGCATGCCTGGCCACGTGTGCCCACTCCTGGGTGCCCATTCGGCACAGTGACCTAACCAGGGTTTGCCGATTTGTCCGGTCGATCCCCTGCCTCCGTCCTCTCCTTGCGTCGTGGTGTTCGTTCTCTGATATGGTCGACCTCCCTGGCAGGAAGCTTGGCCATCACTGAGTCTAGTACGATCCTCAATTTGTCTTGCGCCTGCCGTGCTGACAACGCTGTTGCATCCTCTGTAATCTCTTCCATCATTTCGGGTTCCGACCCATCCACGTCTTCCGCCTCGTTCTTTGCCTCCGCCAGGGTTCGAATTTGTCGCCTGGCTTGCGTGATTTTTTGCAAGGCTTCCTCTTCCTTGCTCCTGTACTCTTCCATTCTTGCAGCATGGTCTACACTCCCTTTTTCGACAGCTTCCGCAGTGTTCTGTAAGAAAGTTGTCCATGCAGACTCCTGCGTCGACATAGCCGCCCTGATAGCTTGTAACTGCTTCCTGGCCGCCCCAAGCTGTGTTGTGCAGGAGTGCAAATCTTTTGTTTGCTGCTTCGTCGCACTGCCTTCCGCTCTTGCGAGCATCTCGGCTATCTCTGGCGGCATTGCTGAGTTGGCATATGCTCCCTTGAGAGCGCCAACCAATTCTTGGATTTGCGTACCGTCGCCCGCATGGATTGCCCCTACGTTGGGCAACTGGCTGGCACCACTGCCAGATGACATCCATGGCGGCGTTGAGCACTGCCACACCGGACTTTGGTACGTGGCCTGTTTTCCTTTGCCTCTGCTGTTTGGCCCCTGCCACGCTCCTTTGCCTTTCTCCCCACGCTGTGTCCAAGGGGCTGACGTGCTTTCGCTCCAAGGCGCCTGTCTTCTCCTTGGTGACATACGCCTGTGTGGAGAGGGTTTCCTGTGTTCCCATCCAGCGTCTTGCCACTGTGGGGGCTGCCCCTGTACTACCGTCCAATGCGACCCACAGAAGCCACAATATGCCGCACTGCCTTTGCACCATTGTTTGCATGATTCGCAATACCATGATGAGCTTCCCTGACTCATTTTGCGTATTGCTTGGTCTGGTAACAACGACTGGGAGTGATGTCCCCCTAGAACCTTCACCGCCCTGTTGACTTGCTCTGTCGTAGCCGCTTGTCCGGCGCAGTACGCCCTGAGCAGCGTCCTGCTTCGCGTCCGCGATCTTCTTTGCCTGCGATGTAACGAAGACTCCTGAAGCCTGGGACCAGACTTGGCTCTTGCTATCGGATGTATGGCTCCAGCTGTTACTTTGCTCCACCGGAGTTGACTGCTTGAGAAACTGAATTCCAGTACTCAGGCAACAAAGCCACAATCCTACCAGGAGTGATGCAGTGTGCATTCGCTGACCACCTCCACGTGGCGGTTGTAAGCTTTGCCGGACCCGTCCAAAACAGGTTGAAATATCAACAACAATTCTGGAACTTTGACCCAATGTCACTCGCGACTGTTGGCCGATTAAACAGCAGCAACTTTGCCCTCGTGACACTGCGACGTCAATCCAGCGCACACTCTCAAACTCCCCGGTGCTCGTGGGCTTCGGGAGAAGCCACACTTAGGGTAATGGCAAGGGCTACTGTTTACAATCTACCTCACCCTCAGCCAAACGCCTTGCCAACACCTGCTACCACCTGCAGTTCGATGCGAGCACATGGCAGACCCTCTTTAAGGTTGACACGAGTGCAGTATCCGGAGTGGCCTTCTTTGCAGAGCATGTGCCAACAGAGTTCGAAGCAACAGCCCACTACTTGAAGGACGCTGTGGGCGCAGACATCGAGCCTCTGGGCGAACTGCCGGAAAAAGCGCCGGTGGCAGTTACCACAGACGCGGGGGCCTTTCTGTCAGCTTTCCTGGTGAACTTGGTGACCTTCATCGGGGTGATCCTGATGTTTGGCCCGCTGAGAAGGATGGTCCAGAAACCTGTGTTCAGTGCAATGCTCTTCGCGTTTGCTGCTGGTGCTCTGCTTGCCTGTGCCTTCTTCCTGCTGCTGTTTGAGTCGACGCATCTCATTGGAGTGGGTTGGAAAACAGCAGGTGGACATTGTTTGGCGATGGGGTGCCATGATCCTTGCGGGCATGGTTTGCTCATGATGGCGCGTGGGCAGAGGGAATCCAGCTCCAGTGACCCTGAGAGGACCAACCAGGAGGATTCTGAGAAGGAGCCGACTGAGCTGCAAGGCATGGACGAGGCACAGAAATTCAGGGCCAAGGCTCGCCTCCTGGGAGCCGTGATCATCGGGGACTTCTTTCACAATCTCTGCGACGGCTTCTTCATTGGGGCAGCGTTCCAAGGTTGCGGGAATGCCTTTGGCTGGAGTGTGGCTGCTGGCACCATCTTGCATGAGCTCCCTCAAGAGATCGCGGACTTCGTCATTTTGACTGGCCCCGTGGCCAAACTGTCCACTTTGAAGGCCTTGGCCTTCAACTTCCTCAGCGGCCTCAGCGTCCTGATGGGGGCACTCATCATTGCAGCCACACCAGTAGACGATTCCCTCGTTGGCCTTATCTTGGCTTTCGGCGGTGGAGTTTACCTGCACGTTGGCGCTACTGACTGCCTTCGGAAGATGTACGACCCCAAGCTCACCTTTGGAGAGCGCCTTCTCGCGTTCGTGTCCTTCGGCATCGGGGCTGTCTGTATTGGCTTGATTCTGATTGGCCATGAGCACTGTATTCCCGAAGGACGGAGGGGACGGTCATGATCATGGGTCAGGTCACGATGGACACGCCCACTAATTCGCAGCAACCTTGTGGTCATGTCTGGGCCCTGGGTTGGGACATAAAACTTTTTTCTTGAACTTATGGCAAGCAGAAGCTGTGTTGTAGTTGCATTTGCTTGTAGGGTCCGCAAAGCGGACACCGCAGAGGGGAGCTTTCTTCTTTTTGGCTTTACTGTAGGCGCTTTTGTAACAGCTTGGCTTTTCTGCCACCGGCGGGGCTGAATCACTCTCTTCGCCGTGGGCGGCAGAAGTGTAAGAGCTCGCGCTGGCCGCACAATTGTATTTGTAAGAGCTCTTGCTACAATTTTCAATATTCACATGTCGATCATCCTGCCGTGTTCACATGGCCACATAGGCTTGGCCAGAGAAATCATGCTATATGGGGCTGATGGACATGTGACATGTTGGCCAAATGTGAAACCTTAGGAAGGTTTTCATGCCGCTTCGTTTGGAGAACGGGGTGTGCCAGAGGAATGCAGTTAGGCGGCGGCTGAAGGATGTTGGGTTTTGCGGGTGCATGGGCTTTTTGATTCTCATCCTGCAGCTGGCTAGCTTTGCTGCAGCCCAGGAACGAACCGTGCCTGCTGAGTGCGATGCACGTGCCTTGCGTCTGTGCTGCTCATGAATACGCATCCCACGGAGCTTGGGCCGTGGACTGGCCATGACTGGCCAGTCCACAAAGGCCCTGTGAAAGAATTCCATGCAAAGGCCCGAGCCGATGAGCTCATGGCAGCTCGTCCGGTCGCGTCTTGATAGAAGCCTGGCTTTCCAAGCCAGTGTCCAGGTAAATTCAACAAACATGCGCAAGCAGGACAAAGATTTGCGATCTCGGCCCCGTGAACTGTAGAGATTCGGTGACCCGGCGGCATTTCACAGATTTGGGCAGATGATACCGCAAGCCAGGTATCCACGCACTTCAGAGTGACCTTTGCATTAACGAGGCATGCTACAGTCAGTAATGTCATCCATGCAGTTTGAGGAGAAGAGAACGTTGCAAGCGCGTATGCTGCATATTCTCAGGCCTTTTATCCAGACTTCATGAGCACTGCTGCGTCGACCCGGGGCAAAGGCACAGCACTCGTGTGTTACAGCAGTGGGGCACCGTATCGGATGAGTTGCAGAAGTACGTACGTGTTGCAATTCGTCGCGCAAGTTGAGATGTGATGTCAGCAAGCCTGCGGCAGACGAGGTCACAGCTTTCCGTATGTCTTCCTCTCAGACATTTGGAACGGTCCCTTGTCTTTTTTACCCTCTTTATTTGTGTTGATGCGGTTTTGATGCTGCGCCAGCAGCCAAAAGGTGATGGAGTCTCAGCCGTTCCATGGATTGAATTCAAGGTTTAAGGTTCCAGGCTCAAACTTTTCTCTGGTGACTTGGCAAGTCAAAAAAGTCTGAGTCTGTACAGTTACCTTTGGGCGATCCCTCCGCCCTGCTGCAAGAAGCCAGCTAGAGTAGGAAAAAACCTTCATATCCCCGTAACACCTTGCGGGCACCCAAGACCCTGTGGCAAAAAACAACGAAAAAGACAGCCTAAACCATAAAACCCTGAACCCCCCTGCCAAGGCTTTGGTGGAGATTCTGGGAGCCTTGGACAGAAAGTCTAATGAGGCGGTTCGATGTATACAATAGTTTGCACAAAAGGGTTTAGGGCTGAGGGCTTCGAAGGGCTTAAAGTTTAGGGTTGAGAATCAAATGGAAAAAGAAGATGTATGACGAATTGGAAGCTAGTATACTAGTAGTATACATGGAATGACTCAGGGGCAGAGCTTACAAATCTTGATTTTGTAGGAGAACACTGCGCCACCGCTCCTATGAACTTGAAGGTTGTCGGCAGCCAGGATGCAAAACTCAGCAACAAGAAGTTTCAAGAGGACACGCGCAGTCGTGGGCTTCACGCCTCCAACTCTTGAGGCGTGCGTTCGTCTTTCTGGAAGCTTTCCAGGTGCTTGCGTCGTCTTGTTCCACTTGTTTTGGGTTTTCTACTTCCTACTCAGCTCTGAAAGATTCAGCGGGCCTTGCATCATGCTTCCACTCCAGCAGGAACCTTCGACCATTAGACTGAGATGAGAAGGTGCAAACCTTGCGCAAAAGCTTTGCGCCAGGGTGCCGTATGAGCCCAGGGTCGGCAACGCCGTATTTTGTATTACTCTGCAAGAAGCCAGCACGAGTTCTCCACCAGACTTGTGTGCATAAGATTTGCGCAGAGGCAGAGTGACAAAAACCAGAATATAGGGCTAGACAAGGTCCAAAGATTGCGCATTGCGCTAAAAGCTTGTAAGCAAGAAAGAAAAACTCCTGATCTTGCATCCCCCCGTCCTGTGCGGCATGTCGCATGGGCACACATGCATCACTGCAGCACAATGCATGCTAAAGCGAAGTATGACCAAGTATTGCCTTGAGTGAAGCACTCAGATCCCATGATTGTTTGAAGCTCTCTTGGCTGGTCAGTAGTCACTTGACAGATCAGCCACTACGCCGGCTATGCTTATCAGCCAGGACGGTGTGTGCACCTAAGGTGGACAGGTTGCAAAGCCAGAAACAACCCAGGTTCGAACTGTCAATACGCTTCTCGCCCGCAAAAGCATGACTGCATAAGCTGTGCGAGGTTTGTTTGCGCCATAGAGCAGCCTGCAATGTATCAGCCTCCCACTTTTTCACATGGAGCCAGCTGCTGCTTTTTGCGATAGATGTCTGTTCTTTCCTAATGAACCGGCTGCAGGCTGTGCGCAACATTAGAGTCCCAACCTCGGACGCATTGCCATTTAATAGTGCACATGCCAGGGTAGAGTGTGATATCCTGCCCGAGTCCCAGGTATACACTGATGACGGCAGTCCCATGTTCAGCCCTGGCCTCATGCTTATCACTAGCTTTTCAGCTAGCACTTGCCCTTCGCCCTGGCGCAGTCCATTGTCTCACGGTCACTACAGCAACTGTAGCGGAAGTACCTTCAGTGCGTCGTGTGTCGAGATTGATCCGCCTAGACCAAGGCGGGAAATGCGCCGCCTTGAATGGTGCTGCAGAGGACTCCCCTCCTCCCATCTCCTGCCCGCGTTGCTCCCCCGCCCCCCCGCCTACCCTTCACTCATCACTCGCCTCCTGTTTTGATACAACATGTCGCAGGGATGTGAAGTGATATGGGTAATGATCGATCTCTGCAAGGCTGAAGCGTGGTCAGCTGAGACTGAAATTGTCGTGTGAGACTGCGCTTTAGATTCACCATTTTGCGAAAAGCCTGCACACAGCCTCGGCGCACGGGCGCAGCATGCCTAAATGCAGGTGAGCATAGTTTCGCAGGCTTTTCACCGTTCACAAGAAACTGATCAGCCGTTCCTGCCAGAGCTGAGATTTCAAGCGACACGCCGTCGTGCAGGTGCAGCATGAGGATGCCACAATGGCAGGGCATAACATAACAGTCGGCCAATTTCAATCTGGCCAAGGAACGCAGTGTCGACGTCTCTCCTTCTGCCCAGATGCCAAAGTTTCACAAAGCCTTGTGCAGGCTTGCCTGGGCGAGAGTAGGAACCCAATCTCGGTGCTTGACCGTGAGCTGGGAGAAACAATGCAGACGCAGAACCTGGACGCAAAGTTTCCTTTGAGCCACACTGCTTTCTGACGCTAAAAGTGCCCTGAGTTGGCCAGGGCGGCAGATTGGTTACGCAACTTGGTTGCAGTTGGCTTCATATGTTGTTGGTGATAGTGGTGCTAAGAGCTGGTGCTGGTGGTAGGTCTAGGTTCTGGGTATGGTCCTGGTCGCGTGATCATCGTCATCCTCATCTTCGTCATCACCTGCATCACCATCATCATGATTGCCGTGACTGTCATATTTGTCATTTCCGATGATTCTCGTGGCTGCCTGTTTGCAAGCGGTAGTGCAAGTGCGGGAATTGTCCATTGGCTGTAGTAGCCATGTGGGTTTTAAGATCTTCGAGGGTGTTGCTCCGCATGAAAAGGACGTTGGGCACGTCGCACGTGCTACGTTACATGCATGTCTAATTGTATATATACATGTAGAAATATATATATATATATATATATGTGGCAAGTTTGGAGTCTCTCAGTAAAGCTGAGGCGCACGACTAGAGCATTGCAGATGCCAATCGAGTCGTTGTGCACCTGTGCATAGCACTCGCGCGCGCAGTTTATGTTTGGACTCTGATCACCCCATCAGTTGATCAGCGCCGGCAGTGTCTCACACTCAGGAAGTCAGGGGAGGCAAGGACGGCACATCAAGGGAAAAGACAGCGCTTGGCAGAGCAGAGTTTACGGTTGCCTTACCATACATAACGTTGCCCGAACTTGAAATAAGAACTTGGAATAGATGAGCCATGTAGGGTTCCAGGATTGCCCTGTCAGCGGCATAGCTGAGTGCCAGCTTGCATCGCCTTGTAGCACCTTGAGCCTTGCAAGACAAAAAGGAGGAGCAGACCGCAACTGGAACCTTCCTCAGCTGCGCGGCATGCACTTGCTGTTCGCTATCATGCAATGCCTGTAGCAAACAGGGCACCCTGAACCCTGCAGCGGCGTGGGCAACGGGGAAGGAGATTGAAGGAAAAGGAGGAGGACGCCTCCTGGGATGGAGCAACTTGTGTCAAGAAAAAGTACTTGGGGGTTTCCCAAAATAAGGGTTTAGGGTTTACCCTTTTTGTGGGCCCCCATAAGAAGGACTGTAGAATTTTGGGGTCTATAGTGGAGTTCCCCCATTTTGGGAAACTACCATTTCTCCCGAATTGTAGACAATGAAGTACATGACCTCCAGGATGCCACAAGAGCCATTGATTCTTGAATCTGTTGATACCTACCTCGCCGCCTTGTTGGCTACCCAAGGAGGGAAACCGGATAGCTGTAGTTGGCGCGCAGTCTGAGTTCAGTGTCTAGGGGCACATAACTGACCGGGATCCGATGGAGTGGGAGGCATTACAGTGTCAGGCAAGCGGCGGCGTTGTAACCCGCACATTTCAGGCCCCGAAACAGGGATCCTTTCCGAACTTGCTCAAGAAGATATACCCATTTCAATGCGGATTCACTTCCTGGCATGGCTCTTGCTGGCTGCTGCTGAGAGCTGCCACGAACCTTGGAGAATACTCTGGGATTTCAACGATTGGGGTTGCCCTATGTACTAGGCCCCAATACCCAAGTACACTTATTCATCATACGGGCCACCAAAGATCCCCAGTAATTAATTGAATTGCGCCATATCGCGCCCAATACAGTTTACCTACTTGGCCACAAAACAAAAGGGTATTTGATGTCCTCTGTTGCTCGTAGCAAAGCGCGACACTGGGCCGGCAGCGCACAAACATTCGTGCTTTACAGAATCAGTTGTGCTTCAATGCAAGTGGCGACAGCACACGAAACTGTGCCAGTGCGCGATTCGCATTGGCACGGTCGCAGTAAGATTGCCATGTGCAGAATGATTGGAAGCCAAGGACACCGCTGGTTGCCGGGAAACCTGCATCTCTTCAGGCTGCCGGCAATACATGAGTTGTGGCATGAATGCAGCCGCGACCAAGCTTGTTGCTGACCATGCGCAGCACTTGCTGAGCTCCCTTGCGGGGCTTTCTCTGCTGCTCATGTTGACATTTGATCCTCGCGTCATCTCATAGGCTTGAGTGGATTTGCTTGCATCGACTCGCAGTGGCCTGAATTGAACAGCTTGTCGTTTCTGAAGTGAGTGCATCCAAAGCTTGCTCACATGATATTGGGAACCGGGTGGTCTCCGGAGGGAGGGCTGTGAATGCCTTAAGCCTCAAGCCTGCAGAGTGTGTCAGGGTTTGTGAGCATGTTGTTGGGATGTGAGAGCTTTGCAGGGTCTACGGTTGAGGTCTGTTAACTGTCAGCTCTTCCTGGCTTACATGATTTTCTTGCGACCGCCTGAACACGTGCATATCTTGGCATAGACCCGAAAGACATTTGACTCTCCAATTATGGGGAGCCTCAAGGCTGGTGACCTCGTGAGAGTAAGGTAGTATATATCAGGGTTATATTGGGATTATAGGGTATATATAGAGGTTATAATGGGATTACAGGGTCCATACGGGGGTTAGATTGGGGTTATAGGGTATATATGCGTCTGCGCTCCTCGTTCCCCCCCCCTATGGTATCCCCCCCCACCCCTCACCCTGATGCTTCAAAAGTGTCAACAGTCACAGGGATCGGGCCCCTCGCGGTCGCCATCCTCG
>CAJNIZ010041891.1:1483-46182 GCA_905231905.1 Symbiodinium pilosum
GATATAATCTTACTCTATGTTGGGTGCCATAGTATCCCCAAATAAAATACTCCTCACTGGTGCTTTAGGGTTTAGGGTATGGATCCCTGTAATGATCCTGGTATAATCCCAAAATAATAATCCCTTTAGGGTTCGGTTTCGGGCTTGGATCCCTAATTAATCACTATGCCCTATAATCGTACCTAGATTCACACACCCGCTCCTCTGAAAGCATCAGTAGGTTGACAGGGGTCACGCTCACACGGTTCGGGGATCCGGGTTTAGGGTTTAAAGGGTGGGGTTGAGGGTTGCTGCCAAATAACTCAAAGAAAGTTACCGCAACACGTGTATATACATATTCCCATGCATACATGTGTATATATATATATATAGATGCATATGTATATGTATGTTTTTATGTATGTATGTATGTATGTATGTATGTATGCATGCATGCATGCATGTATGTATGTATGTATGTATGTGTGTATGTGTATATGTTTATATATATATATCTGCTATCATGTGCACATAGCAAATAGTTTCGCATTGTAATTCTGGTAGCGTAACCTGAGGCCTACTATATCAGCAAGCCAGTAACACCGATTGGGGTTCGATGGGACGTAGTTTGCGGGCTGAAGAACAGCATTTATTCGCCACCTTGCTTGTAAACTACCCCAGCTCAGACTATCGTGCGGCGTTCCCTTCATTCTCAACATATATTGAAAGCAAGAATTCTGTAGGGTGGGATATGACAGGCATTGTTGGACAAAAGCACAACTGAAGGCGAAAATGCATAGGGAGGACTTCAACAAATGTCCCACCTCAGCATCCATCATCGTGAGGTTAGTAGCTAATGCTATTAGCATCAACATGGCCGTCATTCAGATAAAATGAACGCGCAAACAGTGTGCGAACAGGCTGTTGTACAAAGCTGGTCGAATAATGGAGGTTGGCGCGTCAGGCTGGGGCAAAATTTGAAAAAAATGAGCGACCATGTTGGGCCCCTACTTCCCACACAACTACCTCAGGGCCCAAGTGTATACGACATAGCTTCATGGACCCTTTGGGTAAGATATGGGATGTGGGGCTCAAGCGCCAGGCTGCTAAGGTACACAGTAGCCAAATGCTGCTCAAGCAGCCTAATATGGTGGGTGGCTAATAATGACGACTCCTGGACCCCCAAAGTATGTAGAATGATAGCTGTTTTGGTTGGCAGTTTGTAATGGTTTCGGATCATTGTTATACCTAAATATGATCGGGGTTCAGTTCATACAATTGAGGTCTACTCGAGGAACCTTACACAATGCCTATACCAAGAACCAAGGAACATACTATTGGTAATCATTGAGGTTTCTGCAAGAATCCATCTTGCCTGGACCAGTCTTTAGACCAATGTCCCCTCTGCGGGACCTACTGTGGATGGAGGAAGTCTTGCAACAATTTATGTAAATACCCTATACCCTTGATTTACCATTCATTGGGGTTCCAAAGAGGCGCTAGATTTCCTCCATCCACCCTACACCCTGAACCCTAAACCATGTAATCCTAAACCTTCAATCCGAAACCCTAAATCCTAAACATCATCCTACACCCTAAGCCCTAAACTCTCCAGGCTTCTTGACAACCAACCGCCAACACCTACAGTATCCCAGGGCCTCACTCTCCTACTTCCCTGCCGAGCCTCCACGGTAAGGACTGACAGTGATCCAGTTCAGGGTTCAGGATTTAGGGTTTAGGGGCTGTCCATGGGAAACAGATTAACAAGTATAAGCCTATTCAAGGCTGTCCCAAAAAACGGGAGTGTCCAAGATTCGTGTCCCAAAAACCAGGACGACTGTAATTGGGGTATATAGAGCGCTGCTATCCCGAAATGAGCAGTTCCTTTTGATTCCCAAGATCGGGTTTAGTACAGTGTGCTGGGATATCTGAGGGGCTCAACTATGTCTGCAAACTCCAAAATGGAGTTTCCATAAATCTGGGGCCCATTCTAAAGCCCAATGTATTCGAATCCTTGCTAGGGCGCCCCATGAAAGGGACACCCCAATGCTTGAGAACTCCGAATCTTTTAATGGCAAGTGCACCTCATCGATGTCCATCACCCGCAACCTTCCCAGCATCAAGCTCATGGGAGACGCACTTTAGGGTCTAGGGATTTACAATAGGCCACTGCATGAACCATGGTTCAGGGTTTAGGATCAAAAGGAGTTAGTAGGGTACAGGGGAATATATTCGAGAGGTATTATATAAGGATTACATTGCCTTATTCCCTATTAGCCACCAGTAAGTCACTCAGGCTGGAGGGCTCCCCCTCAACCCTAAGCCCCTAAACCCCTAAACTCTAAACCCTAAACCCTTAAACCCTAAACCCCTAAACTCTAAACCCTAAACCCCTAAACCCTAAGGTTTTGAAAGGTGTTGGCCTGAGCTCAAGCCCTCGAGTTTAGGGGCTCTAACCTTGCTGGCTTGGAGAACTGGGTTGCTGTTATCAGGGGGCTCAAAAGGTGGGATGAAGGTAGGTGGGTTAAAGGACCCTTAGTCTATACTCTACTATATTGGGGGCTTACTTCCTACACCCCACCTTGCTTCAGCCCACCATTTGAGGTCTCTGATGTTAAGGAACTTAATTTAAGTTACTATATTGATATACACCCATTATGGTAACTTAATCTAAGTTCCCTAGCAAGAACCCAGAGGGACCAACACGGGGTCAAGGCAAATGTCATTCAAGTTGAGCATGTTGATAAAATCAAGTTGGGACCCTAAACCCCAAACCCCTCAACATCTTTGATGCCGCTGACGTCCACGATATCTACTGCTACCATTTTTTCGGATGATTCACAAAAACTGGGCACCCAAGTGCACGTTGTGGCTGCGCGCCCAGAAGGTCCAGCACCCAAATACAAGCTTCAAAGTATTTGGCATTGGATGCCCCATATTCCGGTAGTTGAATTCAGGCACTTAAGCCCCTAGAGGAGCCAGTCTAAACCCTAAACCCTAAACCCCTAATAACAACAAGGTTGTTCAAGTCATTCTAGTACATCCCCTCATGTCCGAGCAGGCTTATGTTGTCAGCGTCGCAGCTATCAGAGAGGGCCACAGTGGTCAAGTGGTCTTGCAGTTGTTCTCGACGTCAAAGCTCTATAACCTAGATTCATCTCGAACCCTAAGCCCTAAACCCTAGACCCCAGACCTAAACCCTGAACCAGAACCCTTAGCTCCAAGCACCTCAGCCTCAGCTGCAATACTTTGACAGGAAAAAGGCCTTGGCGCTCAAACCCTAACCTCTATAAACTCACATGAGCTAGAATCTAAACTCCTTAAAGGGTGTCATATAGGGGGTTATAGGAGTTTAGGCTCGTGAAAAATCACGCGCGTGCTTCTTCTATGACGCCAAAGCATCCATGTACATGCATATCTATAAATACACACCTACTCACATGTATAGATACATGCATGTATACATGTATTTTTTTCTCTCTCTCTCTCTCTCTCTCTCTCTCTCTCTCTCTCTCTCTACCCAAGGCCCTAAAGGCTAAACCCTTAAAACTAAAACCCTGAACCCAAAACCCCAAAACCCTATACCCTAATCCCTTAATCCCAAAACCCTATACCCTAATCCCTTAATCCCAAAACCATATACCGTAAACCCTAAACCCTAAACCCCAAAACCCAAGCCCTAAAACCCTAAAACCCTAAAACCCTAAAACCCTAAACCCTAAGAGTCTCCGAAGTCCTGAGCCATGGGCCTGCTCTGGAACTGGGGATCCTTCCGGGCTCCCTCCACGAGCTCCTGAGGGTTTAGGGCTTAGGGTTTAAGGTTTAGGGTTTTAGGGTTTTAGGGCTTGGGTTTTGGGGTTTAGGGTTTAAGGTTTTAGGGTTTTAGGGTTTTAGGGCTTGGGTTTTGGGGCTTAGGGTTTAAGGGTTTAGGGTTGTAGGGCTTGGGTTTTGGGGCTTAGGGGACGCATTCATTGAAGCAGCCATGCTGATGTGGCTTTCGTCCTTGGGTTAGAAGGCTTAGGGGTCAGATGCTGCAAGGTCACTCAAAAAGTCATGTCCCTGCTTGGGGGCCCACAGGGTCCACGTAACTATATAGTGCCTGAACTAGTTATATGGGAACCCCCGTGGGCCCCTATCTGGAGCCCTAGGGTTATGGAGTATGGGACCTGGCACATGTAAGGTTTTGGAAAGGCTCGGCCGCTCGCACGCAGAGGGCTCGGGTTCAAGCAGTGCAGTATTTGGAGAGTGAGACTTAGCAAGTAGCTTAGTACCAGGGATTACTGAGTCATTAAGTAGGCCCTAAACCCTAAACCCTATAGTGACTAAGTCTCCCTGACCCTCCAAGTGAGGTTTGCAAGGAGATCTCAGGCTCGCGGGAAGGGTGAAATTTTCGAGCTGCCGCTGCAAAGACCAGAAGGACAGCCGCAATGAATAGTGTATATTGCCCAGAAAAAAGGATTCAAGTGTAAGTGGATATATGAATATATATATATATACGCACACCTACGGAATAGTCACCCCTGAATAGGATACATTGCCCAAAGGGGTCAGGGGTTCAAGTATCCATATAATGAATATTTACCCCTACCAGCGGGAGAGTTCCTACTACAGAGACAATACTTGGTACTCCGTAGCAACGTCGAACACTTTGGAAAATGGGCAAGACATGTGGCCGCCCCAGCTTGCCTGCAAGCCCAAGATCACCATGCAAACGCCACAGCCTAGTTGCAAGATTCCGGGAAGCCCTACCTGAATCCTAAGCCCTTACAAGCCCGATCTCTAGACCCATACTGCACATTGGTCAAACTCCGATTTTTTGACACCAGAGGAGTTGCTGTCACATCTTATTGGAGCTTCAAAAAGCATATAGCTCATCCACGATCGTTATGACCCCTCCTTGCAATCCCCTCATCCTTACAAGTACCACTCATATGTCCTCCAGGGTTACTCTGCCGCTGCCATCTGTATCGATACGCTCAAAGATCTTCTGCAAGAATTTCCTGCGGCTAATCTGGGCCACAACTGCCACTTGAGCTGTAGTCTAAGCTCCTTAGGTGAGGTTATATAGGAGATTATATAGGGGGACTGTTATTAAGGGGAATACTAGGATTTTAGACCATAGCTCACTTCACCCTCAGTAGGGCACAATGTATAGACTTCAGGGCTCAGAGAGGTGTCATTTGCGCACGTATAGGCCCAGGGTTATGGGACGTCACCGGGAAATGCTCTACGCAGTCAACCGCGCGCAGCTGACATAATGCTGGCCTGCAACCTGTAGCATCCTGATTGACGTCCTGTTTGCAAAGCTTTTAATTTGGTAGATTCAGAGAATCATGAACCCTAAATCCTACTCTCACCAAACAGGCCCCCATATTGCCTAACCCAAAAAAAGCCCAACCCCAACCCCAAACCCTGAACGCGTCTTAAGCCGTGCAGCATGCTCTCAATGGTGCTCACTCGGCCCTCCAACGCATATAGACTAAACGCCTTTTTGTCTGTGCTTAGGGCTTTTGGGACTCGACTACCTTTCAGGTCCACGTAGGAGGGAATGGGAGAATAGATTATAGGGACCATTGTGGGGAATTTCAGTTTGCAAGGACTATTGTAGGGAGAAAAAAGGTTATGGGCATGATTATGGGGATTGTGTAAACCCGCCCTAAACCCTAAACCTATCTCTCTAGGGCCTCCTGGTACCCTTAATCGGTTTAGGGTTTAGGGTTGAGGGCTATATGGCCCCTAGAATTAGTGGCGGGTATTTAGGCCTGAATAGAGGCTAGTTGGAGGGTCTAGGGTTCAGATTTACCCTAAGCCCTAGACCCTAAACAATTTCCACTCAGACCCCCAAAGGTCTTGTCAGCTTCGATCTCGTGCTCCAGTTCTTCGGCCAAGTTCAGGACATCTCTTTGTCGAACTTCGGCGAAAGTGTCTACCTTAGCTAGCAGGATGAAAAACCTGGCTCAAGATTGTAGGATGCTAAGCTTACGACTGATAAGCTGCTGGCGGTGGCAAGGCCATGTAAGAAGTTTCTATAAATTAGGGCCACCTTCTTGTGGGTCCTCCTAACAAGGGTTAGAGTATATTGGGTGCATATTGGGGCTGGCCTATGGATGCCAACTGCTTTGCCCAGGGTGCAAGGACCTTAAACCCTAACCCTTTCGCCCAAACTCTGAACCCTCAAGCCTATGTAGATCCCTAATTGATCCCTATAAGCCCTATAAAGCTAGGTTGCAAACTCCCGCTTGGCTTAACCGTTGCATTATCAATGTATGGTTTTGGGGCTTTACGGTTTAGGGCTGTATGCAGGAGCCCTAAACCCTAAACCCTAAACCCTTCAGCACCTTGTGCCTACCCAGGTTTTAGGTGTTGACTTCATGTTTAGGGTTTAGGGTTTAGGGTTTAGGCTTCAGGAGCTTAGGGGTTTTGGTAGTAGGCTTCACACAGCCGGCGGCAGAGCCATGATGCAAAGGTAGCCCTCCTCTGCAACAATCTTTCCGAGATCCCGACTCCCAACACCCAAATTGCTGCCCCTTTGTGCTTGGAAGCATTAAAGCCTTTCCAAGCAGAAACCATCCCAGCAACTACCCAGACCCCCTAAAGGATCCAAAAAATGGAACCCCCAAAAAATGAACCCACTACTACTTCGGGGAAACCAGGGGATTATTAGGGGGCTCCATGTTTTGGATCCTCTACAGAGTCTGGGTAGCTCTGGTCCCAAGGGAGGCCACTATGGGGTTGCGCGCAACAGCCATGTACAACCTCTGCAAATTCTTTACACCAAACTGAAACCTCACCTTGTTACGTAATTGCCACTGTTTAAGCAATAAGCTTCTACCCGCCATGAGGAACCCGCTCATGCTTCCCAAAGGGTACGTGCAGGCATGTAATATATTCTCTACACTTAGCGCCAAAATGGGTGGCAGTATAAATATTTCAGGGCCCAAACACCCCAAACTCTAAAGCCTAAATAGGTACATAGATCACTTGGGCCTGAAAGCGGATAGGCTGCACATCAACCCCAATCAAACCGTCTTCGTCTTTCAGCAAATACAGGAGAATTTAGAGCTTCGGGTTTAGGGCCCATGCAGTTGTACAGAATATGCCTGGGCGCTGAATTTGTTATGTGGGAACCTGTCTACGGCCTCCACGTACAAGGACCCTTTGAAATATCTCAGCAAGAAAATGAAAGGTTCCTTGCCTTAGTCATCTAAACATGACTGTTCGCTGCATATGTTCCTGACATCAACAAGCGCCAGGAAAACTTATCCAAAGATCCTCATTCATCTCGTTATGATCAAATCTTTGCAGCAAATATGCGCGGGGATACTTTGGCAAATGCTGTCTTACGATTTGAGGTATCCCATGCCATGCTTATACATGGAAGCTGATAATTTTGGCAGCTCAGGCTTCTACATTCCTTACATGCAGAACAGTTTCTACTACAGCAACGATGAGATTCAACACGCCAAACACGAGCGTCAACAAAGATCCTGCGAAGTCGGTGAAGGTAGGGTTTACTGGTTCCTTCTTGGGATATGTGCAAGATCGGTTGCTTCATGTTCTTTACAGGGTGATAGGTTAGAATAAGCTGGAAAACAATATTCAACAATGACCCGGTTCAGAGTTCAGGGCTTCTATCGAAACTCCTTTGCGTGCATTGCACATGACAAGATGGCCGAACCCCAGTCTCAATTGCCAGAATTCGGACTTGAGAGGTTAGGATTTTCGCCCTTGGCGAAGTGGAGCATGGTGAGGTTCCTAAACTTATGGGTTCAATTAGTACCCCCCTCTATACTACCCCCCCTAGGTTCCCCCTTTAATTATGGTTATTTAGGGATAATTAGGCTTAATTAAGGTTAATTAAGGGGGAACCTAGGGGGGGTAGTATAGAGGGGGGTACTAGTTGAACCCATGATAAACTCTAAACCCTGAAGGGGAGTTATTCTAATGGTCGTCCCTTGTCGGACTCAACTCATCGACTTGATCTACATCAGACTCACGGTAGAGCAAGGCATGGCAAAATTCACGCGTCCCAGTCCGAAAGTTTGTGGGTTGGGTTTGGGGTTTAGGGTTTAGGGGTTTAGGGTTCAGGTTTTATAGAGGTTTCAGGAATCAACTAGTGGGTTGTCAAGAGTATGGTCCCTTCTACGGTCCTTGTGATAACACCGTATGGCGGATACCCTAAACCTGTAAACCCGTAAACCCTAAAACCCTAGACCCTAAACCTCTAAACCTCTAAACCCTAAACCCTAAACCTCTAAACCCTAAACCCTAAACCACGAAACCCTAAACCCCAAAAAACCCAAACCCTAAACCACTAAACCCTAAACAGCGAGAGCCCGAGGCAAAGCGGGCACCATTACAACCTTGAATTTTGCAGCCTCCAGACTGCGAAAGCATTTTTGGGTTTAGGGCTTAAGTTTAGGGATTAGAATTTTACCAGGGAAGGTTTGGGGGCCCTACAAAAACTAGATTTCTATGGCTTTATAAGGAGTATATAGGGAGTAAGGGAGCAGTAGAAATTAAAAAGTGGGTTCAAACCTACCCCTGTTCAGGGTTTGGGGATAGCACCCGTGTGGATGGAGAAAGAAACTGGAAAAGTAAACGCAACCTGATTTTGATGTTCACAGGGATTGTGGCGTCTTAGATAATCACCAAAATGGTTGTGGTTTCGCTTTGAAGCTCCTACATTGCCCTTGATCACATCCGCGACCGTCAACTGAGAAGTGTTTTATTGCTGGTTGAACCAAGCAAGGTTACACTCTGTATATAAAGTACTATACTCAAAAGGAGGATATGATCTGACTCTAAATTTGGTACCATAGCATGCCGAAATAAAATACTTCTCATCTGGGAACTCTATGTAACACAACCGCAGGGGATAGGGTTTAGGGTTTAGGGTGACATCTGGACATGGCTTCCAGGCAACCTTCTTGATTTGGTGTGACGTACCCCACAAAGAATTTGGATTTACCTCAGCTTACTAGTTCTTAGTAGGCAATAAGAGAATATATATTATATAGGGACTGTACAGGGAATATATTCCCTTACTCCCTATTAAGAACCAATAAGTCATTACCTAAGCTGCAAGTCACAAACCCTTGGCAAGAAACAAGCTAACAACTGGGGAAAACCCATTTCTTCCCTATATCCTGCTATATCCGACATACTGACCTAGGACTGGAGAACTAAACGACCTCAGCCCTAAATCTTGACCACCTGAACTATCAAATGCCGTGCCTACGAAGATGATAGCCGTGCCAGGGGAGAACTCGATCACGGGCACGGCAATGTCGCCCCAGCTGTCTCCCGCAATAACCTTGGGCTAGGTAGTTGTTGAAGAACTTTAACTAAGTTACCATGATTTAGGTAAATAATAAACAATGGGGTTTCCTTATCATATTCAGTTGCTTTAAGTTCCTTAACAAAAGCACAATGAAGTTCAGGGGCAGAGCCTTGCCTGATGGTAGAGAGGGGAGTAAGGTTCCTAGACGCGCTGCAGTAAGCTTCTTTGCAAGCCCACGTGACCCAGTGATGTGCATGTTGTTGCCTAGGGCTGGGACAAAGATATACAAAGATTATTCGGTAAACAGTGTCTATGTAGTTCCGATATTAAACACAGGTGACAGACCGGTTCTCTAAAGCCCCAGACACGACTGTACGTCCTTTCTAACTCAGCAGATGATAAGAATACATCATCCTGCATTGGGACATGTGGGGTATATTTCATAATCACATGGGGGCTTTCTAAGAGACAGGGGTCCCCTTTTTTGGGAGGTCCCCACAGAAGGATTGTAGCATATTAAGTTCCATATTGGGGGTTTCCTACTTATGGAAACCCCTACGGCAATCTTAGATGCTCTATGTAAAGCATGGCATGATTCATGCAAACTCCGCTCTAAAGTCGTGCACACACGTGTTTACATGACCTGTCCCAGCGGCAGTCTGAAACAACAGTAGGTTGGAGAACATCACGGATGATGTCGCTATCACGCATTCCTCACAATCCTGCGACGTCAATAGTTTGATTCAGGGTTTCCGGACTTGGACGTGTGGCTCGAGCTTTGGATGTTGAGACTTTCCCAAAATCAGAGGTACCTTTTTGGGGGTCCCCATAAAAAAGGATTATAGTAGCGTGGAATCTACATTAGGGTTCGTCTTATGTCTAAAAACTTCCATATGGGACAGTAGATTCAGAATAGGGCTGCTTGCTTGCATGTATGATGGGGTCCTTGAAGTTTTCTTGTCAGATGCCCTTGAATCATTGAGACGGGATGAGGCGAAACTCCTAACATGATACGGCAGTCTCTGGTCCTCAACGTGTTAGGTTCATGTTAAAATTTCATCTGGGCTTTGGTAACAGGAGGAACAAAGCTTACAACGTTCATAGTATGACCCCAAACCCATAAACTTCCAAGGTAGTGCCAAAGCAGGAAACTTAAAACATAAATCTGCGCTTCATGGCACTGTACTCAAAGTAGTGCGCAGGTATCCCGGTAGCCGCAATGCCAGTCCCCGCACCCCTGTCCCACAAAACCTGCATAAAGATGCTTCTGGGTTCTCCCATACAACACCCCTACGGTTCCCCCTTTTTGATGTCTTTCCAACCTTGTTGTATAGAGTGGGTTGGTTAAGTAACCCACATGATCAGGACATGCATCTCCATGATCAGACCCTAAACCCTAAACCCTAAACCTGACATGAAGCGAAAAAAACAGCATCCCCAAGACACTACCCCAAAGGGCTCATGTGAGTAGTGCTTTGTGTGGTGGTTAAACCTAGTAATTTAAGGCAATTCTGGTACTATACCCTATATAGCCTATATAAACCACCATTTAGGGTGAGGTCGGGTAAGGGCGCTTTAGATTGCCCAGTCTTAGGGTTCAGGGATCTTGGAAACCCAATCTCCTGCCCTGAGACCACATGGCCTCAAACGCCACGTCTTTCTCCCTCATCTCGATCATGATAGGGTGGACGATTTCCACGAGAAGCATGGCCCAGACCGTCATTATCACCTCGAGGATGACTTGGAGGGTCAGGGGTCCTAGTACCCAGACCCCCTAAAGGATCCAAAAAATGGAACCCCCATAATAATCCCCTGGTTACCCCAATGTAGTAATGGGTTCTACTTTGGGGGGTTCCATTTTTTGGATCCTTTAGGGGGTCTGCGTAAGTCGGTCCAGAAAGGTCATAACTGGAGTTACTACATCTCTGAAAGGGTTTACTTACTACGCTCCCAGGACCCTCCAAGTAGGATGCAGGCGTGTGTGAAAAGGGTGCAGACGAGGGCCCAAATTTGAAGTACTATACGGGGACCCAAAAATACCGGGTTTAGAGTGGGAAGCGCAAGGTCTAGGGTTTAGGGTGGTGAGCCTAAGGTTTAGGGTTTAGGGTTTGGGGTTTAGGGTGGGGTCCGCAAGGTCTAGGGTTTAGGGTTTAGGGTGGGAAGTTTAAGGTTTTAGGTTCAGGGTTTAGGGTGCGAAGCCCAAGGTTTAGGGTCAAGGTTTAGGGTGGAGGGTTGAGGGTTAGGGTTAGGGCGGGAAGCGCAAGAATAGGGTGGGGTGAGTTGACAGTCATATACCTAGCAAAGTCCTTGTATTCCGATTATGCTCCTACTATCTTCTTGAGGTTCCGTGCAGGGGGTTCTCATTGCAATCCTTTGACGAGTTGCAGATGTTGCTTCAATTTCTGGTATAAGCTTCATGGAGGCGCTTTGCAACGAAGCGCCTGCTGAGCGGAAACCGTTCTAATCCACCCTACATGGATCCCGCAAGTATGTACAACAATTGCATTCTTCTCGGTTCGGGCCATGACTTTTACCCACTCCTTGGAATCCACCCCGCGGCGATTTCGCAGACCTCCCTAGCGTCTGACAAGCTCTTGCAGCTCTGATGCCAGAAGGGTCCGTTTCAAGAGCTACTTGGAGAGTCAGCTGTACCCTATGCCTCAATCCCTAACCCCTAAACCCCAACCCCTAAACCCTAAACCCTAAACCCCATATCCTAAACTCTAACCCCGAAACACCAACCTCTAAAGCCCCAATTTTTCTAACCCAAACCCTTAACCGCTGAACCCCAACCCCTAAAACCCTAATTTTTTTACTCCAAACCAGGCCCAGTTGCGAAGCAGAAGATGAAGGACCATGCTAGGGCCTCAGGGCCGAATCTCATAGTGCCCATGCAGGGTTTAGGGAATTTGGGTTTAGGGTTTAGGGAATTTGGGTTTAGGGTTTAAGGGTTGGGGTATAGGGTTTAGGGCATAGGGTTTAGGGGTTTAGGGTTTAGGGGTTTAGGGTTTAGGTTTTAAGGGTTGAATATGTGTACTTATGCCCCCATGGGCTTCACACGTAACTACTGTAGGGGCCCAAGCAGAAACTCTAGAGCTGCATGGACCCTGTTGGGAATGTTTTTAAGAGGGGCTGATGAGGATGCATACGATTCAGAGTCCAAGGTCTGCTGTCTGGTGTAATTAGGGCTTAGGGACCCGGAGGCCGGAACCTACTCATAAAAGGGTTTAGGGCTTAGGGTTCAATTTTGGGTTTAGGGGTTTAGGGTTCAGGGTTTAGGCGTCACAGTAGGGGGCTTGTTCAAGGGATGTACTATACGACCTAGCGCGCGGGCCTCAGTAGCATGATACTGCGGCGTGCGAGGTTAATTCTGGTATCTATTTAGGCCCACGGCTTAATGGGTAAGCCTTCAACCCTAAACCCCTGAGCCTTGGGTTTAAGTATAACTTCTGGGTTCAGGGTTGGGTATTTTGTGATTCAAGGCTGTGTTGTTCCCTCCGCCTGACTCGGTTCAGGTAGGGTTTAGGGTTGAGGGTTCAGGGTGAAGATAATGCGCTTCTTGTGATTGCATAGTAGTGTATGTTCTTCTTCTTTGGGAATTGCTGCAGAGAGTTCATCGTCTAAACTTCCTCTGCCTGCGGTTCTTTGCAGCCCAAATGGTCCCTAAACCCTAAACCCTAAACCCCAAACCCTCGGTTCCCATGTAGGTAATTCAGGGCGCAGCTCTACGCCATATGCCCACATGGACCCAGAGGGCAGTTGCTAGTTTGACCCCCTAAGATTAAACCTCAAAATATTCTAATATACCAAAATCATAAAGCATATGTGAGGTGTGTGGATGGGTACAACATTGGTCCCAGACTGTAAACCCATACTATTGTAGTCCCTATTGCTTTTTCCATTCCCCTATATATTCCAGAGAGAGGAATACTACATTAAAATTCTCTGCGCCAGCACGACTGTCAAGCGTTTCTGATGCTGCCTTTTGCTCATCACGAAAAATTTCGGTTCAGGGTCTAATATTTAAAGCCTACCTAGACCCCCGACATACCATCTACTTGGCCTAAAGACCCCTGAAAAGGATCTACCTCGACCCTGTTCAAGGTAGCTGGGTGGTTTAGGGGGATTGTTTCACAGTTTGCCTTCTTCCTGCGCTGACCCTTCCCATTGTTGCTTTTGCTACAGCATGTGGACCACTTTCTCAAAGCAATCCCTACTCAATCTGAAAGAAGAGCCCTACAATGCTCGTTTCATGTCCCTACAGGGTTTCTGGGGAACCCTAAACCCTAAACCTTAAACCCTAAACCCTAAACCCTAAACCTTAAACCCTAAACCCTCAACCTTAAACCCTAAACCCTAAACTGAGAACTTGCATCCGACAGGCCTTAAGGCACGTAGCCATCATCGTCACGAGCTTTTGGAGCTCGCGCAAGGCACGTGTCCTGTTGTCTGTTGGGGGTTTCTCCAACAAGGAAGGCCTTTAGGAAATTTAGGGGGTTTTGGGGACTTTTAAAGGAACATGGCATGGGATGATACAAGGGATAGGTGGGGACAATATCAGGGGACTATCGGAGTCTCTATGCAGATGGTATAGAGGCAATTTTGAGAAACCCCATATGGATCCCCGTTTTGAATCCAAGGTGAGGACATTTATTTTCTGTTGGCACTTTAGAAGGACCGAATGGACACGAGAGGTATAATGCGTGCTACAGGCAGAGTTGCGAGGGCGCCGCGTTGTGTCTGAGAAGATGTTGCATGTTGGGCATCATTCTGCTCATTCTGATGGGAAGGAAAGTGGGTGGCTTCCAAGAGTCAGAGTAACACCCTAAACCCTAAATTCTAATCCCTAAACCCTAAACCCTATTATTATGGGTCCTTGAACCCTTAGGTTGCTCGCAGAATCTGATTAGCTGGTGGACGGTTCAGAGAAGGCTGGGAGTTGCAGGGGGAAGCACAAACCCTCAAGAGCTCTCAACAGGAAGTCCCTACTCCCTACAAAACTTTCTTGGGTTTAGGGTTAGGGTTCTTCAATTTCTACATAATTCGGCTGAGAGATTTAGGGCGTCAGGGTTTACGGTACGGGCCTGTAGCCGCAAAATGCAGGGACCTCTCAATACAGTCATCCATATCATTCGGACCCCCCAAAAGGTATCCCGGAAATTGGGACACCCTAAACCCTATAAACCACTGTCACGAGATATTCCCAGTTTCCACGTTGTCTTTCTCAGTTAACTCTCCCTTACTTTGGCCGTCCTACATCCCTTGACCTGGATGTTCTGACCCAATTCTAAGATCCTAGATCCTAAGCAGTAGTCTCCGTTTTCTGTTTAATTATGCCTATATTACCCCACATTATCCCAATATTCATGTACGGCCTATAGAAAACCCAATTCTAAACCCTAAATGGCCGTGTTTGCAGGCTTTACGCCGCGAGAGCCAAAGCCACACATGAATTCAGAAATACAGAAAGAGAGAGAGAGAGAGAGAGAGAGAGAGAAAGAGAGA
The DNA here is from genome assembly GCA_905231905.1 of Symbiodinium pilosum. Classification (NCBI taxonomy): domain Eukaryota; class Dinophyceae; order Suessiales; family Symbiodiniaceae; genus Symbiodinium; species Symbiodinium pilosum. The sequence goes on from CAJNIZ010041891.1 coordinate 16,251, forward strand.
GAGAGAGAGATACATATATATATATGTATATCTATATTTGCGGGTGTGTATACATATACATATATATACATATACATATACGCCTGCTGTATACCTCATTTCAAGGGAGCCCTATGCATGCAGATCTGTGTATTCCTGTGCGCATGTATGTACATATGCACATATAAACATATATGTGCACACGTATAAACATATTATGTAAACATATGTATGTATATATACCTATATATGTTTGTATATTCATGTATGACGTTTCGTCCGGCCCCTAGGCTTAGACTCGACCCTCTCATCCTGCGAAGCAGTCGCATCAGGCCTCGGTCTGTGCAGTCAACACGCTGCAGAACCCTAAACCGCAGCTTAAGGGTTTAGGGGTTTGGGGCTTAGTGGGTTAGATTGTTAAAAGTATGGGCTCTTTAGGGTTTTAGTGGGTTAGATTGTGCAGAGTATGGCCCGTTTTCATGGGGTACCCTCCAAATTGGTGGACACCAAGCATGATTTGGACAACCTGTCATATCCGAGGCCGTTCACATTGACGGGCCTTCTTGGGTTTTGAACCCTAAACTCTAAACCGTGTTGTTAAAAGTGTCTGGCCCCGATTTTGGAAGTCTGGTGTAGGCTGCGGCAGAGAGAGGTTTTGCGCAATTGGGTGGTCCGGAGGAGATCCGGAGTAGGCATATCACGAAGCAGCAGGGTTGCTTACACTACTGAATGATTATGGCGGAATAACCAAAAACTCCAAGCCCTAAACCCAAACCCCCTGAACGGACAATATATGCATGGTAGTTTCCCTAAATAGGGGGACCCCAATATAGAGACCAACATGCTATAGTCCTTGTCATGGGGACTCCAAAAAAGGTACCCCTAATTTTGAGAACCCCCCCCCACATACCTAGGGACCCTGATGTGCTCCTGACCCGGGAGCCTACGCCCCCAGCGGAGGATGGTAGCATAGTGGAGTGTAAGGTTCAGGGCTAATGTTTTATGGTTTAAGGTTCAGGTTTACGGTTTAAGGGTTCAGGCTAAGGGTGTTAGGGTTTCGGGTTAAGGTTTAGGGTTCAGGTTTAGGGTTTAAGCTTAGGTTTTTTTATCGGACCTTTTCTCCGCAGCCCGAAGGTCCACGAAAATGCCCTCAAGCACGGTCCCTGTAAACCGGCCCTTACCACCAGTCGCTTACCAAAAGCAGCCAACGAACCCCTAGCACCAAGCAAGAGATCGCCACGCCTGGTAAGCTGAAGGTTTAGGCTTTAGGGTTTAGGGCTTAGGGCTAGGGGGATTGGGGTTATGGTTTAGGAACATACTAGCTTACCACCTGCTTGGTAGGTTGTCAACATGGTGGTCCCTGTTTGGGTCCCTGGTCCCACCTTGTCCTTCACATTAATATTTAATGCAACGTACACCAAAAAGGAGACCCTAAACCCCAAACCCTAAAACCTAAACCCTAAAACCCTAACCCTAACCCTAAAACGCTAAACCCTAAACATTCTCCCTTAACCCTGAACCCTTTACCCCGCGCCCCTCCTGTTCGAAACCACAGCAAGCCGAAGACCCCCCTGAAATCCTACGGATGCTTCCTAGCCATGGAGGGGTTTAGGGTTCAGGGTTTAGGGGTTTAGGGTTTAGGGGTCTACGGGTTAAGGGTTTAGGGTTAAGGAGTAAGGGGTCTAGGGTTTAGGGGTTTAGAGGTTTAGGGTTTAAGGTTTAGCGGTGTAGAGTTTAGGGGTTTAGGGTTAATCATTGCACCCAAGTTGCAAAATACAACAAAGGAAGACAAGCACCAAAGAAAAGGCAGACAAGCCAGCCATAATTCTACATACTTCGTGGGCGCGGGAAACACAAATTCAAGGGTCCGACAAAAACTGAAGTCCAAATGTCTGAGCCTAAGCAAAAACATGCGCCCTTCACAGGCCCGAGCCCCACAGACATTGCCCATAGCCTTAGCATGCCTGATCCCTAACCCAAACACCCCATTACCCGATTTAGGGTTTAGGGGTTAAGGGCTTAGGGTTTAGGGTAAGGAATATTGTCTACATGATACTAATGCTTCCGGGCAGAATGGCTGAAGGATACTGAGCTCTCTGGAAAAAATGCATGCCCCGGTCAGTCCCCAACATGTCTACAGCATGCGCAAAGCGGCGTATGATCCGCGCCAAGCGTAGCACTCGCAGCATGCTGAAGCTAGCAATGAGGTCGCCCGGGGCAAATAGGTTCCTGCGCTGAGAAAATCGAAGGTCAGGATTTGGGGCTTCAGGCTTTTCCTTTACAAACTTACGTAGTTCCAAGTTTTCAGGTTCGGATGCGCGGCTTCCGGTTGGATTTTGGGATTTAGGGGGTTTAGGGTTTAGGGTGGTTTCAGGTTAAGCTTCGGGGTCGCAACACCCGCATGGCCGACGTCGAAAGCAAGGCTTTCAACAAGCGCTCGCGCCTAAAAGGGGGCCGGCCAGATCACCACCTGGAAGGTAAAGGGGAGCCCCTGTACCCTAAATCTTAACCGCCTCATCTGGAGGAGCCTTTGTCAAAACTCCTGGTCCAAAACTTGACAAACCTCCTACAAGAGTTTGTAAGCAACAAGCATATGGGGATTCAGAATCTGAAGGCGCTACCCGCACCCCAAACCCTAATGAACTCATCCGGCACCCATTCTAAGCCCTTCGTGTTTCGTGTTCAGCAAATCCCTACTACAAACCCTTCATCTGAGCTCTGTCTAAACCCGTAGTATCCCCCTTAATAATCCCTATAGTAATCCCCCATATAATCACCTATATAAGCCCCTTTCAGGAGTTTAGACAGTAGCTCATCTGGATCACCAAAGCAAGGCACAGTAAAAGCTCCGCGTACCCGCAAAAAATGATCACGATGTCCTCGCTGCTGCCGTGCAGTGGGCTTCAACCCTGGACCCTCGCGGTTTAAGGTTTGAGGTTTAGGGTTCTAAGCCCTACACCCTATGAAGGTTCGGGCTTCAAGCGTCCAGGTTTCCGGGCACACTCATCTTCCTCTGTGCCTCTGACTGCTGATAGCCTCGCAGCCACTATGTTGGAGCGGAAAGCCAGTGGTATAGAAATAATGGGAGATCTGGGTATGACCATGCGTGACATTTCCTGCAAGGTGCTGTTTTGGGGACTTGAGAGGTTTCCATTTTCTTTTCCATTATCCCAATCTAGCCCCAATATATACCCTATAATCCCTATATAACCCATTATGGTAGTTTCCATTTTCTTTTCCATTATCCATATATTCCCCAAATTTCAACTTGGGCGCGCTTCTTAGGAGCTGCTGGTCGAAGTGTTGATTGGTTCACGTTCAGGATTCAAAGGATGAGGTTCCCACACGTCACGTGGTGCCGTACAGTTCATACCTGGCCCTGACGAGGCATCACATGGGAGCTCCTGTGGGCCTTAATTTAATCCTAAAAACTAAACCCTAAACCGTCCATATAATATTTACTTACATGCCCTCTGGAGTCCAAGAGCTTCTGCTTGCAGCAGTGGTGGGATCCGAACATACCCTGGGGTTCCAAGCCTAGGAAGGTAGACCCCCCACCCTGTATAGTGGTATAATAGGAATATAAAAGGACTCCAATATAATCACCATTCGAACTATCCTCTATGGTCACTGTTACTGGGTGAGGGGTCCACCTAACCTTAAGCCCATAAATCATTGCTGATTTGGACCAGAGGAGCCATAGTCTAAACTCCTAGCATCCCCTTAGTAAACCCCTGTAGTTAGTAGTCCCTATATAATCCCTTACATAGCCCCTTTTCAGGAATTTATGAATCCCTTGCCATTTGGCGGCCCTGGCTCCAAGATTAATGTCTTGCCCCAGGGAGACAGACCCAGCATAGTTACATTAGGTCCTGAAGTAGGTATGGGGTTTATACTGAGCAAAAGGTTGAATCCCGTTTTCAGAACGCCCCTTGCTCCAAAGAGGTACTTTGCGAACATGAACTTCTGAATAGCCACTGAGAATGAGCGCTAGTATCCTAGGAGGCTCTTTGAAACACAGCATCCGGGAATGCGTAAAGGGCTGTTTCGTCTCAAAATTGCTTGGGTAAGTATCTCTATAGGCCCCTTGTATAAACCCAGCTTCTGTGTCATTGTCCATGTTTTTGCCATTTGATTCGCCATAATTGGTGACATATCCCTGCACCTTAAAGCCTCAAGTCGAATCCCTAAACCCTGAACCCCTCCCCACTAGATGTATGGCCAGGTGTCTAGTATGACCATCCAGTCACGCAGGAGCTTCCTCCCCTGCACATACCTCCGAGGCAGAAAGGTTGCTGGGTTACTGGACCTCGCGGTTTAGGGCCTAGGGTCTCAGGGTTTAAGGTTAAGGGAACAACACACTGGCTGCAGAATGCTGCGGCAAGGGTGCTTAAAAGATTGAGGTCCCCATTATGAGGATTAGTAGTATATGGTGGTGTATATTCTTCGTGGCACTTAGGATCCCTACTAAGGGCTAACCCTTAAGTACCTATAATAGGACTGTAATTAAGGGAATCTCAAAGGTCAAGGGTCTAAGGTCCAAGCTAAGTTCTAAGGAGTATTTGGGGGGGGGTTCCTTGTCTGTGAAGAGTACGAAATCCACAGTATGGCGTTGCATGAACAAATCATAGCATCGATTTCGGAATATGTAGGGGATCCACTTTTTGACGCTTGCTTGAGGACGTGAGTAGACTCCTTGTTGACTCCTTCACCCTATACCACTACCAACAAATGCTACTCAGTCAAGGCTTCTTGTCATAAGCTGTCTTTCAGCAATGGTCCAACCCTACGCCCCTAAGCCAATATACAAAGCTCCACACAGACCTATGTATATAATCTCATATAGAACATAATATAGCTTTATTAAACCCTATTTACCACAATCGCTGACTATACGTTCCTTGTGAACCCTGTCTGGAATTTTGCAACAGTTGCGCATGCCTTATATGCAGCACATACAATTGTGCGTAAATTGCTATAACCCATGTATGATCCCCCTAAGCCCCCTCATGTGGGTATGATTGGGTTCTCGGTACCAGGTCCAATTGGGCCTAACCGCCTTGAACCTCCAAGTAGTACATGTCCTGGTTAGGGGAAGCAGGGACTCGTAATTTGCAAGAAGGCCAAGCAACAAAAAATCAAAAGCCTTAATTACCCTGAACCCTAAACCTTAAACCCTAAACCCTATCCGACGATCGCACATGCACCGTATCTCAGCCATGTCACAGGAGAAGGCCAAGCTCCGTGGTATATAAAGCTAAGCAAATGTCCGAGACCTGCGAATGCGATGCTTTCAGGGTTTTGGGCTTAGGAGTTTAGGGTTTAGAAGTTTAAAAAAGGGTTTAAGGTTTAAGAGCTTAGGATGTAGAAGTTTAGGGCTTAGGGCTAGGGTGTACGAGCTTAGGATTTAGGATTTTAGGGTTCTGGTCCCTCCAATGTAGTTCCTTACTGGGTTTGGTATAGCTTCTTGGTGAGGACTCTGACCTGCTATCCCCCTTGGCCTCTACCTAAACCCCGAAAAGATGTAAAATAATAGCCCTAAACCATTAAAAGCACACCATAAAAGGCTATAATTCTACATACTTTAGGGGTCCAGATACTACAAAGTTTGCAGATTTACTAATTCCTCTCAGAAACTCAGCTATACTCTGATGAAATTAAGCATAATTCCTATCGAGATAAGAAATATTTATGAAGACCCCCAAAAAGGGTTGCTACACCCTAAACCCTAAACCCTGAACCCTAAGCCCTAAACCCTGGAGCGTCGAGGCTTGGGCCCTCAGCTTAGGATTGCATCTGGGCATTCTCCAGCACAGAGAACCAAGATAGATCCACGGCTTGTCTATTGTACGATTTAGGGCTTAGGGCTGAGGGTTTAAGGGGTTTCAGGAGTTAGAATTTTAGGGTTTAGAGTTTAGGGCTTCGGGGGTCAGAGTTTAGGGTTTAGGTCATGCCTCGCTGCTGTCGCTTATTTGGCATCCATCTCTCATTCCTGAACCCAACTGCACCTCTTTTCGCCTATACCATCAAATGAGGGCTCAGAACTTCTATGTAGCAGTGTATCACTTTTTGCGGAACGGGCCCCTATGTGAAAAGCAAAGAAATGTTATGTCGGCGAAGGACTCACGGGCTTAGGGCTCTGCAAACAGCTTGAAACCCCCAATGCTCCCCACGAAGGCTTCTCCGGTCTTTGAAAAAACACCCATATGGTACTTTCCGTCAAGAGGGAGACCCGACGTAGAACTCAAAATGCTACAGTCATGCTATAGTGCTTGTTATGTGGACCCCCCACAAAGGTATGCACCCCTAATTTTGGGAAACCCCTATATGAGGGTCTATGTGTCGGTGGCCAACTGTTAGTATAACGCATCGTAAGGGCGTTCGGGCAGCTAGCCGAGTCACAACCAGCATCCATCTTGGGGTGTCCTTGGCAAGACAAGCCTTTCTGGCTCTTAACGTCCAATTTGGCAACAGGCTTGCGGATGTCTGAAAGGAACTAAATCCTAAACCCTAAAGCGTGGTAAAAGGTTGAGGGGAGCACGGGAGTGGATAAATGTCATATTAAGGTATATATGCCCTAAACCCTTAACCCAAAAGAGGGGATACTCATGAGGATTCACTCCCGAAATGCCCCTTAATCGTTAAGACGCAGGCTGAGCTTCGTGCAAATAGGAGGGTGCGCACGCATCCCCTACTATCCTAAGTAGGGCTATGTGGGGGGGGCGAGTACTGCACACACATACAAAATCAAAAAAGGCGAACTTATAGTCGCTACAGGAATGAAAAGGGGATGTCTTTTTGCAATTGTGCAGGGAAATCAATGAACAAATCAACCTCCAGAAGTATAAAAGGGTTCCGGAGCACCCAAACCCAGGTGCAAACCTTGTAACTATAGTCCCAATCCCAGTCTACATCAGTGCCATTGGGCTAATATGCCTATGTGATCCTATGGGTCCCCTTATACCCAATTGAAAAGCAGCTGCTAGGACTTGTGCGGTCAAACAGAACATGAAAGGCTCTTGATTCAAGCTTGGTGCATGGCAGGTTGTTCTGGGATAGCCGCAAGTCTTGTTGAATGAGCTGCTCTCTGACTCAGGGCTCTGCATGCAACCCTAAAGCCTAGACTCCCTGAACCTAAGAACTAAGTCATGAAGAAGGCAGAGGGGAGCTTTCATGAACAGGACTTCAGAGATAAGCCGAGGAGAACAAGCTTCGGCTAAGCCTGTGAGTCTTCAAGGGACACCTGCCCAAACCCTGAACCCTAAACCCTGAACCCTAATCCTAAACCTGAACCCTAAACCCTAAAATCCTGAACCCTGAACCCAACACCCTTAACCCTAAACCCTGAACCCTAAAACCCTCAACCCTCAACCCTGAACCCTAAACCCTCATGATTCAAAACGCTAGCTTGGCAACTCAGCTCCTCCGGATCTGAATCTAGCCAAGTGCTGACAGCCAGGCCAGAGAAACCATAGGATTGCTATGGGCCACCCAATATGCACTATAGTCTAAACTCATTACAGGGGAGGATTTAGGGTCTACACTCCTTAAAGTGGCGTTATATAGGAAATTATATAGGGTTCAGGGTTAAGGGTTTAGGGTCTCAACTCTTTAAAGGGGAGCTAAGAAGGGGAGTAGTCTAGGGCATTAAGGGGAATCACAAATAAGGTCCTTACTTTGTGACGCTCCGTATACTACTGGGAGGACATACTAGCTCCATGAAAAGATTAAAGTCATCTCGTCACGATTTGTACACCCCACCATGTGCGTACACTCTCACAGGACAGTCTTGGCTCATTCATCCCTCCTCTCAAACTTCTTACGGGAAAGCTAGACCGTCTGCATTTGCTTGTGCGTAGTATCTGAGACTGGAACGCGAATACTAGTCCCCGCCACTAAAATACCAGTCCCCTCCCCCCAAAACCCCCCGCCTACCCCACTGATGATAATTACAATGCTGGGGGCGGGGTGGAATATGAGGGTTCCAAGATCACAAGGTTTAGGGTTTGCTTAGTCTTTCTGGGGTCCCTAAACCCTAATCCCTAGACCCTAACCCCTGGACCACCATATTTCTCCATGCTAGCTATCAGCAAACTGTTGCAGGCAGCCGACTACGCCCGCAGCGCGCGCATCGACGTCCGAGCATGTGCAGAAGGCGTCGATAAGCACCACGCAAGCCATCAAGTTGGACCTGAGAGATGTGGGATTCAGGGTTTAGGATTTAGGGTTTCCAGCTTCACCCCAAGTGAGGGTTTAGTGTTTTTAGGTTTGAGGTTTAGGGGTTTAGGGTTTGAGTGCAGGGTTTGTATCTCTAGGGTTGCGGTGTTCAGGGTTGGAGCTACATAGTGCCTTGATCTTACCTGAAAGGCATAAACCCTATAAACCCCACACCCTGAACCCTAAACCCCAAACCCTAAACCCTTAACCCAAACAAAACTAGCATCCCAGCGTGGCAGTATGGCTCACAGTGAACTTCTGGGCCTGTTTGGGAGGGGTGTAGGGTTTGATGGGCTTAGGGTTTAGGGTCTGGTGGCTTTGATGTATGCGCAAAAGACAAGCGAGTTTGGACTCCCCATAAACCCAAGGGTTCCTAAGGCACCCCCCCGTCTCTTTTCAACAGCCTCCCATCACTTCCTGTGCAGCAGGATCTCTGGCATCATAATTTTGGGGTTGAGTATTCCTCGAAATATACTTATCTGCGAGATCCTCGCTGCGACCCTACAGGTGTCGACCTCGGAATTGGATATCCCGTCAGCCTGTATTCAGGTTCAGCACACTCTCGTGCCCTCGTCGGTACAAGAGTGGCTCTCAAGTACGCTTGCAGCCCAAACCCTGGACTCCTCATCGGCCCTCCCCAAATAAGCCCTACACCCTAAACCCAGAATCAGGTACACCAGCTGTCTTTACAGGACCCTTTCTTCCCTTCTCCCTTGGTGGGGGCCGGCTTGTACAAGTCCCAACCTCAAATCCTCTCATGCCCAGTGTCTTGTAAGGCCACGGCTGAAGATCTGCACCCCGAGCCCTAAACCCACTTCCCAATTTACCTTCCCCCAAATGAACCTGCAAGCCCATAGAAACGCTTTTTAGGGACAGTATGTCGGCACCCTTATCAGGTTTCATATTGGTTCGGGGCCCTCAAGAGGTTTGGCATTTTGAGGGTCTCTAAGCCCAAAATGACTGGAAACCGTATCCAGAGGCTCTATGATCCTGATTATGACGCCCGCCAAAAAAAGGGTATCATCAATTTGAGACATCCTATCCGGTCTCTAAAACACCCAAGACCCCTAAACCCTAAACCCTTCACCCTCTATAGGTTAAACGAAACCCTAAACCCTAAACCCTCTACAGCTTAAAACTGAACCCTAAACCCCAAACCCTAAACCCGCTACAGCTTTATACTTTCGACTTCAGCTCAAGGAGCACGAGCTTTCCCATGACAACTTTCCGGATCTTGTCCTGCAAGCTTACAAACTGATGGTCGATTAGATTCTTTTTTTTCTCGGACCTTTCTCCACCATCCAATCAGGCAGTAGAGAGCGCTTTACAGCGATTAGGGTTTAGGGTTTATTGGCTTTATTTGGGGGGCTGGGCTCTAGCACTATTAAAGGGTTTGTAGTCCATAGCACAGAAGGATTACTGTGGTCATCCATCCTGCTGTGGACAAGTACTCAAGTTTACTTGGAGGTTCAGGGAAATTAGAAGCCAGTTTTGACTGTGCCCATAACCGAATCCTTAGCCCCCCCGATCCCCTAACATGCTTCGACCTTGGGTTTTAAATGCCAGTTGTCATCCTGTCATTTAGTGATTTCCGCTTCGAACCTTTAGGGTTTGCACCCTTAAACTATAGAAACATCGCTCTTAGTTAGTGTAATTGGGACAAGAAACCCAAGGTTACAAACCTTGCTGGTACAAACTTAAATTTGTGATCTTCCATTCCAGTTTTGGTAGGTAGCCTAGATGTAGATCTATTTGAAGCGGCTTTTAAGCAGGGATGTAGTACACGGCTGCTTAAGGTTTGAGGTTTACTTCGTGGAGCAATAGGTGCTTAAGATCTCAGGGGTGACAATCTACCATAGGGTTTAGGGTTTAGGGTTGCATTCTCCTGTCTGCATCTGTAGCCAAAGCATCTGGAGGTGTCACAGTCACCCGGACATAATCCCTACGGCCCCAATGCCGAAGAAAAATCCACCTACACCTGCCCATATGTACCTCTATACATGTGTGCATATGTTTACACTTGTCTCTTTATGCGTTCACAACATACATACACATAGGCTCGTCACTTGATTGGATCCCCTGGTCCATGGACAGGGTGCAAGCGTCTAGGCGACATAGTGAATCAGGGTCCTGGTATGATCTGTCCGGATTTGATGTTGTTGCTTATTCGACATCTAGTAGGAATGGTGGTCAAAGGATGACGTGCAAAATGCTGAACCACGGGGGCAAACCCTAAACACTGCAGTTCATTGCCCCACCCATCTAAGATCCACATGCCTGACTCAAACCCCAACCCTAAACCCTTAGTCCCCCTTAAGTAGATAGAATATGGGGTATCTGCGGATCTGATTATAATATACCCAAGCCATATTCTATCTACTTACGGGGGACTATAACCCTAAACTGTTGAACCATAACCTGCATCCCCTAGGCTCCTTCACTTGGTAATGAAACGTCTGTTCTTCGCTTGTCACAGCGGGCTGCTCCATGCGAATGAAATCTGAGACAACCATTGTATGCTTCCTGGCAGCTCGGAGTGTTGGGTCTAAGGTCAGGTTTCAGGCTGGGGAAGCAGAAGGCTTGGCTTCCCTTGGGTTCGCTGGGAAAGAAGGAATGGATCCCTAAACCATAAACCCTAGATCACCTCTAGAATAGCTTCCTTTTTCTTTTCCATTCCTCCATTCCCAGTTAAGCTAAGCTAAGTTTGTAGAAGATATGGTGGGGATGCTAGGGTTCGCCGCGATGCCAGTGAGGAGTTTGAGATTCTTCAGGGTCGGATCTCCGGATCTACGTTGTGATTGAAACACTCCTGTTATTTGTGCACGCGGGCTAGGGTCTAACCCTAAATCCTGAACCCCAAAACCCCAATGGCATCCAGGCTCCACACTGAAGTTCAAAGTTTTCAGATCGATTCCTGTACATGTACTGCGGAACCTGAGTGAAGCTTCGCACTATGTGTACAGGGTAGCAAGCATACTGGTCTCAAGAACCCTCTGCCGCCCACAAACCCTCAACCCCTAAAGTCTAGACCTAGACCCTCCAGCTACCCTCTATTTAGACCTAAGTGCCCACTATCAGGGGCCATATAACCCCAATCAAAGGTACCATCAGGGTCCGAAAAAACACTAACCCACAAGCCCGCAAAGCAGCCAGCTACAGCAAGCATGGTCCGTATGGGTGACATAATGGAAGTGGCTAAGCTTGGCTAAACTAGTCAGCCAACAGTCATACAGACTTCATGATAACACTGGGTAAGTTTAGGGTTTAGGGTTATCTTTCACTGTCTCAATCTTCTTCTTCGGGTGCAAGAGGACCCTACGGCCCTCCCGGCGCGCAGCGCCGCACCCACACGCAGCTTCAGGTCTGGTCGGGACTCGGTCCAGTCTCTCTCTCTCTCTCTCTCTCTGCCTCTCTCCGTCTCCATCTCCCTCTCTCTCCGGACATTCAAACACAGCACTGAACCCTAAACCTCCTACCTACTCACATGAACACACCCTAAGCCCAAAGCCTCACCCTATACGCATCCCGAACTTTATCTTCCTTGGGGCCTCCGTAGCGAGGAGAGCATTGAACAACTGGTAAGGACAAGAAAAGCAATAATTGATGACAGTAGGAATAGGCGAAGTAATGCTAACAAAAACTATAATCGTGAAAACATGTGCTAAGAATAGAGCCTTGAAATGTGTGCTTGTCAAAATTATGGTCCCTTTTTGGGTCCCTGTTATAATACGGCACCTAATATTAGGGTACTAATTTTGACAACCAACCAAGTGAATTTAACACTCTATGACCAGGCGAAGACCCCTCCTGGTGGGTGTATCCCCTCGGCCGCTTGACATAGAGCGTTCAGAGCGTCCCATTGAATTGCTTTTGCCCTGCCTTCAGGTGGTTAGGCATAGGGATTGTTGGAGGGTCAGGGGGTTAATGCCGGAGAAACTAAGGCTTTTGCATGACTTGAAGGCTAAGAGTCTGCTGATTGAGATCCCCCATCCCTCCTAGTAAGCCCTAAACCCTAAACCCTAAAGGCTCAGGCTTCAGAAGCTTGAAGGGAAAGTCCCTGAACCCTGAACCCTAAGCCCTAATCCATGGGTTAGGCACTTACATCAGAAATGCAAATGCTTTGAAATTGCATCTTTCTGTATCAAGCACAGACCGAACCCCGCGAGATTGAATGTCTGGTATACTGGACCAAACATGTTGGGAAACATCTTGCTCCAACTTACATCCCCCCTCGCCGAGGAAGTGCCGTCTTCTGAGGGTGGTAAGTGGTGCAAGATTTCTGCCATCTTCCGTAGCACAGTAGCCGTAGCTTTACCGGCCCGCGGCTTGGCTAGGCATTAGCTCAGTTTCTGGCTAGGCCTGCTTCTCTCTAGGGGTTGAAGGCTTAGAGTTGAAAGTATAGTTCATAGGAACTGTACCTATACTCGGAGTATAAGCCCCATAAGTCAGCTGATTTGCTTCAAAACTGGGTCATAAGTACTAGCTCTGATTGGGGCATGATTACGCTGAACCTCCAAGTAACCATGCCCCGCCTTGGCCAAAAAGGCCAAGCAAGACGAAGTTGAGGTTGAAGGCTTGAGGGGCTTGGGGATTCAAACGTTTAGGATTTCGGCTTTAGGGGTACTAAGTCCTCGGGCCACTCCAACCATACTCTGAACCCTAAACCCAGGATCCTAAATGCTTTTTCCGGTCCTGGGACTAGGCAAAACAGTCTCTCACCCTTAAGCCTCTTAAACCAACCACCCTTATAGTGTAGGCCCCGCACTTGTATTGGTCTAACAGAAATGTAAAAGGATTCTATTACAATTCTCATAATCCCTCACCATTCATGGCCTGGGGCCTAACCTAGGACTTAGTCGGGGATGTTTCTTTGCTTGAAATTTACAGTTCAGGCTTGGCGTTTTGCCGCTTAATCATGCGCCAACTCTTCGCTCTCAAGCCGTAAGAAGTCTAGCAAACCAAAAGCCTTCAACCAAAAGAGACCTACATGAATCTATAGCCTTCAAAACCCTAAGCGCCAGAGACCAGAGCCCTTAACCGCCTCAATTACCTGAGAACCCCGCGTTCTTCATACCTCAACCCCAACCCTCAAAACTGCAACCCTCATCCTGAAGAGTCGAAAACCAAACCCCAAGACAACCGAGAGTTCCAACCTTGCCATGCCCTATGACCATGCACGTGGCAGCCCCCAGAACCCTCAAAGCTCAAAACCCCAAAACCTAACTTATCCCCTCCCATCGAACAAAAGTCCTACCTAGACCCCAAAAGTATGTAAAATAATAGCCCTAAACCCATAATAACAGCCATAAAGGCAATTATTTTACAGACTTTGGGGGTCCAGGTAAACCTTAAACAGCCTAAACCCTAAGAAACCCTAAACCCTAAAACCTAACTCCTAAACCCTAAACCCTGAAACCCCCGAGCTGAGGGCCCACACCTAAGCCGCTGCATTGCCGAAGCAAAGGATCCTCCAGGGTTTGGGAGCTTTAGGGTTTAGGGTTACGGATTTAAGGCTTAGGATTTAGGGTTTAGGATTTAGGGTTTAGGGTTTAGGGTTCAGGATTTAGGGTTTGGGTTTGTTTTAGGGTTTAGGGCTTTTTGGGGGTTTATGGGTAACTTGCAAAGTGGCGGGGGGCATGGGGACGCAACAACCAAGAACCAAATAGTACGAAACAGCACCCTAAACCCTGCCCTAAACGCATTTGGGAGCCCTAAGCTCCAAGCCCTTAACCCAGGATTTGGGGCCCCTGGCTCGTGGTCTAGGTTTATAGTGCCCCTCAAGTAGATGGAATATGGCTTCCCTAAACCTTCAATAGTAGTTTCCATTTTCTTTTCCATTATCCCAATATAATCCCTATAATCTATCTACTTAAGGGGGACTATAGGGTTTGGGCTTCTGGGCTTTGGGGTTAAGGAAAGGTGCCGAGAGGGCTTCCTGGGCAGTTCTAGAATGGGTTTAGGGTTTAAGGATCACAGATGTTTAGGGTTAGGGCTACTTAGGGTTTAGGGTTCAGGGTTAAAACCCCAAACCCTTTTCCTGAGTGGGGTCAGGGTTCTAAATTCGATGACCCAGACATCACTCTTCTCAGCAAAGCTGCCTGGGTTTTATGGGGAGGCGGATCTCCGAGTCGCATGATACTCCGCCATTCCACAAAGTATTGGCTTGCTGTTAAGGAACATATATTAAGTTACCATAATGTGGGTATATAGGAAATAGAACTTATGTTAGGTCACCATAATATGGGTCTATAGCAAATAAAAAGGTTTCCTTACTATTGTAACTTTAAACCCTAAAGCCTTTACAGACACCTCAAGTTGCCTGAAGCCTCAGTGATCTACGTGACATTGGCGGGCCCAAAGGACACGCCCAGAGCCGAATTGACAGATGTCTGGCTCTAAGGTTCTTGGTGTTTGGGACCCTTAACCCTAAACCCTGAACCCTAAAGGGGTGGCGGATGAAACATGCAGGGCTTATACACCTCAAAATTGGAAAGCTGCATCCGCAGTGTTTCCCAAACGCTGAAACGTGAGGCCCGAACCCTAGGTGCCCTTTTGTGCATGTAGGCTATCATCTAAACTCCTCGAATCCCCCCCCTAATATGCCCCATAATTCTCCCCTATATAATCCCCAATAGAACCCCGAAACCGTAAATGCTAACTCCTAAACCCTAGATAATCCCCAAGATAAAGCCCTGCAAAGGAGTTTAGACTCCAGCTCATGTAGGACTGGGAGGGCGCAGGTACGGATGAACTTGGAAATTTGCCAAACAGACAGCCACACATACAAACTGGGTCCTACCTCAAAAGCGTGAACCCTAACTGGAGTAGCCAAGAGCCTTAAAAAAAGGGGCAAGGATCCAAACAAAAACGTGAGGTCAGGTACAACACATTATTGGGTATGTTGGTTGTTCTAGGTAGGCATTTCAAATCAAAAGCCGAACCCTCAACCCCTGAACCCTTTAAACCACTAACCTGCCTAATGGGGCCTAAAGCTGCTCACGCCTGGAGCAAGTCCTAATCATTTACTGAAGGGTTAGTAGCGAAAAGGGGAGGGTTTAGGGTTTGTAGTCTAGAGGGGCTACGGTTCATAGAGAATACGGGAATATACTCTATGGGGATTATCTAGGTATTATATTTCCTTTGCCCTACTAGCCACCCAAAAGTACATACTACAGTAGCTTCCATCTTCTTCTCCATTCTCTCTATATAACCCCAGATCATCCCTAAACCCTGTTATGCCCTACAAACCTACGTGGCACTTAGGACCCCTACTAAGGGTAAACCCTTAATTACCTATGATCGGAATATAAGGGAATCCCAAAGGGTTAAGGGTCTAGGTCCAAGCTAAGCCCCAAGGAGAAACCCATCAGTAAGTTTAGGAGCGGCAGGCCTCCCATGGAGTTTTTCCGGCCGAATTTTAAAGCCGAGGCATTCTGGGATCCTGCCCGCATGCGCGCAGCATAGGTTATAGGGTTAACATATAAAGTTCACAGGGTTTTTAGGGCTTATGGTTATTAGGGTTTCGGGTTTAAGGCTTTGAAGTGGTTTACTGGGTTGGCCCTTGACACCAACTGAAAAATTGGTCTATAGGGTCTCGTATTAAAACCATACGGGAAAATATGAAACGTCCCAGGGGCCTACCCAGGGTATGGCACAGGATTTAAGATATAGGGTTCTGAAATTGGAGTTCCGTATGCAAGTATGGCAAGTAGGATGCGTATCAAGCGTAACGATGATCGTTTGTTCGCAGCAGCTGCTCAGAGACCGCGTTGATCAAAGGAATCATAACTTTAAGCAATCTACACACCCAGCAGTCTGTGGTTTCAATAAAGCCTCTGGGTCATCAGAGCTCTATAAGTCTCACAGCAATGTGAACATGCCCTTCAGGAAATAGATATGTGCTATAATCTTAACTCCTAGTATTCCCCTTAATAACCCCTATAGTAATCCCCTATATATTCTCCTGTATATCCCCCTTTAAGGAGTTTAGGCTATAGCTCATATAAGCACCTCACACCTTGAGTTCTCGAAAGAGAGGTCATCTTTGTATACCCCGAAAAAATACGATCCTTATACTATGGACATCCCGCAGCCGCAGCCGGCAATCTTGAACAACTCGCCAGTAGCTGATGCGGAATCCAACTGGGTTGCTGTTAAGGAACTTAAAAAATGCTACTATCGTAAGGAAACCCCTATTCTTCACTACATACACTATATACCCATATATTGGTACCTTACTTTAAGTTCCTCAACAGCAACCAAGCCAAAGGCATCATCAACGCTTTCCATATGAAATGCCCGATTTCCTAAGCCTGAAATTTCCTGCCCCATACCCCAAGGCTCGTACACCCAAAGCCCTTTACCCCCAAAGCCACAGAAAGCACTAAGCATTCTTGGAGAAGCGTACGCCCTACAGTTTGGGTGGCTATAATCTTTTGCTGGAGGCCCTTCAGAAGCTGAAACCCGAAACCCCGAATCCTAGACCCGAAACCCTAAACACCCTAAACCTTCAAGTTTTTTCCCTCGATTGGGTTTAGGGTTACCCATTACCCCTTCAGTCACTACTCTCCTCCGAACTTGCATGGAACCCCATGTTGCCTTGGGATTCTTCACCCTAAGCCATATAGGCCCTAAACCCTAAACACTGAAGAAAGGACAATAGCCTGTGTAAGACTGCTTTGGGGGTCGCAGGGTAGCCTCGGGAAAGCGTACAATCTGATAGTCCAATTTAAGGTTTAGGGTTTAGGGTTTACCCTCCCCCAATTAATAAACAACCGCGCCAACCCCCACCCGATAAAATTTCCCCCTAATGTTCAATGCTATATACTGTTGCTGCGGTGTATCAATTCGGGGGTTGGGGGGGGTCATTTTTAGGGGAGATGCCTGCAACCCAAACCCTGAACCACACAGAACTACGCCGCCTTCCGCTTCGCCAGGGTTTGGGGGCGGTTGCGGCCGGTGCTTTGCCGTCGGCATGGGAGGATAGGGCCGGGAGAAGAACAAACAAGCGAAAAAATCAGAACAAACAAAGGGGCCAAAAGTCGGAACAAAAATGGTACTCAGCCAAAAAAATCCCATAAACAAGTAATAGGTCTGAAATCTCTGAAACCCTATAGGTGCCAACTTGGTTTTGCAACCCAGCGCCGCTTGAAAGAAGCACCAGCCTTGAGCCGTCGTGAACCCTTTCCAGGCTTGTGGTATAGGAGATTGGGGAGTAAGGGTTTAGGGTCAAATTCCAGGCTTCTGCTATGGCAGATTAGAGCGTTGAAAAAAACTTTCGTGAACAAGCTCTGACCAGCCGGCAAATGAAGCCGCTCTGACAACTCTCCTGCAAAACACACCAGGCTCTCCTATCCCTTGGGTACTGCACCTACAGATAATAAATATCATCATATCCAACTGTTACTGATTGGGGGGAAGTACCCAACTTATCCCTAGAATCGGTTGTCCAAACCTTAAACCCTGAACCCTAATCCTAGAAGCCCAGCTACCTGAATGGGAGGTTCCTGGGTTGTAGGTAGACCAATGCATATATATATATATACAAAGACTAGGGAAGAGCAAGCCAATATGAAGGCGACTGGGCTTCTAGGGTTGGTTGCTTCACATGCAAAATCCTAAGCCCTAAACCCTTAACCACCAGGAGCTTTAGACCTAGCGCACTTCTCAGCACCTGAAACAAGGTGAAGAAGACCCAATTCTAGGATTTCCTGATGTTGCGCCATCAAGCCTTCCTTGCTCAGAGTGGGTCCAGGACCGCAAAACTAGAAATTCACAATTCTAAACCCTATAACCCCTAAACCCTAAACCCTACACCCTAAACCCTACACCCTAAACCCTAAAACCCTAAAACCTAAACCCGAAACCCCCTGATACTTTGTTAATGTGATATACCCTAGGGATCCAGGCATACAAATAAAATTTACGTTGGGCCCTAAAGTCGGTAAACATGGCCTACTTTGGGCTATTCAGATGCTTAAGTCAAGTAGAATCTGTATAGTGTAGATGAGTCACAATGAGGATGCCTGGGTTATAGCCTAGATGAATCATAGTAAGCACCCCGGTAGATCACCAATGGAACGGAACGCCGATACATTCTGCAGCTCTTCATAGACCTTGCACACGACCTCTTGCACGGCACAGACAAAACATTACTGACCCACACTGAGTCTGTTTGAATACTCGACTGGCGAGCAACATTAGGGCTTCGGGGCTCATTCATGATCTCGGTCTTTTGACAACAGGGCCCTGAGTCTGGTCCTGAAGAACTGAGCACAAAAGTCTGAAGCACTCCGTACAAATAAGCCGGGCCCCTGTCGCACGCGCAAAGCCAAATGAGTGGCGACCCTTGGCATCAGGCACTTGTTGGATGATCCAGTTCTTCTTGTTTCATATGACTGGTGATTGGAGGCAGTGTATTCAACGGTACGGATCCCAAGCTCACTTCTAAGGACCCTAGCAAGCAACAAATAAGCAAAGTGGCACAGCCCTACGCATAACTGATCATGTGTGGGGGTCTGGCTTCCTCGTTCATAACACCCAGAAGAAAGAACACCGATCTACGCATCTGCAACCCTTTGCATAAAGCAGTGCTTCATGAGAGCGCACATCTTGCAGTAATTTCTAGAGGCCTAAATCCCACAAACTCAATTATGTTCCTATACACCTTCGGAAAAAAGGAGACAAACTTATCCTCAAACCCCAAAACCTTCTGTTGAGATCTCCGGAACCAGGGAAGCTCTCCAATACTAGACCTCATCAGAGCACTCCCCAAAAAAGGGAGCCTTGACATTGCAAAGACCTCACTTGAAGAGTGAGGGGGACTTAGTGAGCATGCTCGCAACCCTATAAGAAAAGAGTAACCGCAGCTATAGCTATTACTAACCTACTTACTAAGGCTCCCTGACCCTCCAAGCCTGTCATGATCTCTCAAACTTGGGCTCCTAACACTCCAGGGCGCAGCCAACAAAACGGCTTGCCAAGTTTGGCCGAGATCCTGTTTTCAGCGCTTTTTACTTCTCAAGGAGCCCCAATACTGTGTTCCTGTATGAAAGAAGGTACTGAACGCAAAGTCACATGAGGGCTCCTAATATCCTTCAAAGTCTGTTCCTTAAGTCTAGGGAAGGGCGCTCTTTGGGGGTTAGAAATGGGAAGGGATCCCTGTTGTAGTCCGGCTTTAAGCCCCGTAGCTTGTAAGACATACTGCTAAACCATAAACCTGAAGAGCCTAAAACTCGCATGATTAAGGATTGGGGATTCGAGACTCAGAGACCAGGATTGCGTTGTAGCGCTTAGGGTTTAGATCTTAGGGGGTTTGGTTGAGGGATTGGGGGCTTTTATGGAGTCCCAACCAGCCCTCCAGACTACCCCCCAAACTTCTCATTAGTTTGGCTTGTTAATGAAACTTAATTAAATAAGCTTACTTCAGGGGAATCCAGGGGTGGCAGCATAGGGTCGGTAAAAGGAAGGGAACCCATAAAGTAAGCCTTTCTGGCAGCGCAGAGGGATCAGGATTGGGCATGAGGCTTGCCTGTTGCAAAGCTACAGGATCAAGAGTAAAGATTGCGTTTAGGTTTAGGACGTAGGGTTTCAAGGTCTTAGAGTCTAACCTAGAGGCCGGAGTGTTAAAAGCTTGGGTACTTGGGATTTGCATACTAGTAATTGTAGTAGCAAGCCCTTTTTTCAACCCAGGATTCTCTCCGAACTGCTGGTCCCTAAACCCTAAACCCTAAATCCTAAACCCTAGACCCTAAAACCCTCAATCCTAAACTCTAGGCCCTAAACCCAAAACCTAAAACCCTAAACCCCATGTACATTCATGGACCAGTTCCCTGTGGCCTCGGACCGCCAAACGTCATTGAAGCCGCCGATACCTGAGGCCCCGAGGCCGCCAGCTATGAAGAGTCCTCGGCACTAGGATTTTAGGGTTTATGGGAGTTAGGGCTTAGGGGTTTGGTTTAGGGTGTAGTGCTGATAAGGTTTCAGAGTAGCTGTGGTTTAGGGTTTATGGGGTTTAGGGCTTAGGAGCTTTAAGGCTTGAGCTTCATTTAGGGCTTACGGTTTGGAGTTTAGGGCTGAGGGGTTTTAGCAGTTTGAAGTTTAGGGTTTGAGATTTTTTGAGGGGGTTGCTGATGAAGGGGCGATCTTGGAATGAATATGAGCACTGTTATGGGGTATACAGTAAACTTAGGGTTTAGGGCTTTAGGGTTTAGGGTTTTAGGGTTTAGGATTTAAGGCATGAATCTTATGGAGGCTAGTTATGGCCATTCAATCCCGCACTCCTCTTTCAACTAGGTTGATGCTAAGGAATTTCAATTAAGTCTTTATGATATACCCATATCATCATGGTTCACCCCAAGCCCTAAACCCTGAACCCTAAAAACGCACCAGCAGGGTGTGGAGTTTCGGGATGAGTGCTTCAGGGTTCATCGGTCTAAGTCTCCCAAATACGATTCAGACTGGAGTATTTGTAACGACCCAACCCATTGCTTGGGTACTTGGACCCTTCCGGGGGGAATTTTCACGATTTTTGAAAGAATATGAGGCGAATGTGGAGAGACTAGGAGGTACGCAAGGGCTATGTGAGGCATACAGGGGGGGAAACTGCTCACCCGGAAATTCATTAGATAAATCTTGATCCACCTGGTACACCACCCAATAATCGGGACCCTTGGGCGTCCCAAGTGGTGTAAGATTTCCTCCATTATCCACGTGGAACCCCCCCAGAGAGACCCTACAAGGGCCGCTATCATCTTGAAAGAGGCTTACATATCCTTAACGCGGTTTAGGGTTTAGGGTTTAGGGCCCAACGTCCAATTCGAGTTGGGGTAAGCAAGCTCTCCACCCTCCACAGGACCATCACCCAGCTTCATGACACGGAGCCGCGCTAGTAGGCAGGACACTGGCATGATAAGTCATCGATTCTATACCATGTTTACAGGTTTAGGGTTTAGGGGTTTCCTTCTCTCATATAGCAACGCCAGCTTGTCCTTCAATTCCAGCGGCACCAAACCCTAAAACTCCGAAACCTCAACCCTAAAAACCCGAAAGACCCTAAAGCCAGAACTCTGGTGACTTTTAACCCGAGTCTGGGCCACAGACCTTCACCACCGTCCGTCGCGGCCTTTAAAGCTTGCACAGTCCAAGGCTTCAGGGCGGAGAGTAGCTGAAAGGTTTTAGGGTTTAGGGGACCCCCAAGGTACCACCTAGGGTTGTCCTATCCTCAAAGCGAGCACGCCAAGAACTTGCAATTCCCTACAAAGTCCCATTTGTTTCATACAGACCTGCTTTTTTTTTTCGTCTGAGTGTGTGAATGGCACTCTGATTTCGGGGAATGGTCCACAGGAGTTGCCCTTAACCCGAATGGAGGCGACGGGTTCCTCAGTATGATCCCCAGAACATCCATCACCCTACCAGGGACTTTCCGCAAATACGATGTATTTTTTGGGGGGTTCCCATAATAAAAATTGTAATATTAGGGGGTCTATATTGGGTAGCTCTATTTTGGGAACCTACCGCAACCCAAAGCTCCAAACCCCGAAGCAAAATCCTGTTCACCTAACTTCTAAGCCCTGCCCAAGCCCCTACCTGAGCCCGCAAATCCTCTAAGACTCTAAACCCCTATAAACGAGTCAACCCTATCACCCAAGAATCTGAGGCGTTGGCCCCGAAATACTTCCGCCCGGGCCAGGCAGATTCTGTTGCTTGCAGAACCTCAAAAAAAGGGCTTGTAGAGTTCAGGGATTAAGATTCAGGGCTTGGGGTTAGGGGTTTATAGCCCGAAAAAACCAAACAGATTTCAGGAAACAGAGATAACTACTTACTTGGGGGTTAGTAGGGAATAAAGAAACATAATCCCTATATACTCCCTGTATGATAGTCCCTTATTCCCTACTAACCCCCAGCAAGATGAGGCAAGTATCACGATTTAGGAGGTGGCCTCTGTCGCAACTGGCGCATCCTCGAGGACCATTAGAGGGAAGCATTTGGGATTGGAAGCAGATTATCTGGGTTGCTGCTACGGAACTTAAGTTAAGTTACCATAAGTTGGGTATATAGTAAAAAAAATCAGGTTTCCTCATTGGAGTAAAGTTACTTAGTTTATGTCCCTTACCATCAACACAGCTATTGACGGTGTCCCTGATACTGCGAGGAGGTGCTCGTGCACCTTCGGTGGCGGGAATTGACCTGGGATGGAATGGATCCGCAAGACCGCAAGCGTGACCTGCGCGACGCGGAAACTGCGCCGGACCCACCATACAAAGAATTATACGCGACGCAAAAGATGGAATGGACTCGCGGCGCTGCAAGGGCCGCGCGCGATGTGCGTCGGAGCCGCAGGAACCCGCGCGGGCCCGCATGGCTCCTCAAGAAAACTGCCAAAAGCCAAAGGTGCAGCATTCCTTCCTGTCCAGGATGTGGGTGCGTTGACTTGTTATCTTGCGTTGAAGCATCGCTCAGAGCAGGTGCTGACTTTGCAAAGTGCAGCTGAACTTGAGCAGCGCAAGGCCATGACCAAAACAGTCATGGCCACTGTTACCCCAGGCCGTGCGACCCCCCGAAGTCCAGATGGCTGAGCAGAAGCATCGGCAGTCATGACCCCTCTCTTGCCAACGGTCATGAAATCCTTAAACCCTAGACAAAACCTCCGAAATTAGATCATGGGAAAGAGGTGAGTATTGTTTTTTAAGCATTTACCCCTCTTATAAAATACTATACGCAAAACGAGACGGATAATCTTACTCTGTATTGGGGGGGGCACTATCATCCCGCTTAGAACTGCTACTTGTATGCACTTGAGGTCACCCGCATACACTCCCATATTAGACATATGAGCAGTTGTCGCATCCCCTTAATAACTCCCATGATACTCCCAAATATATATATATATCCTTCAAGAGTTCAGACTGTAGCTCATATGTAGCAATCCCAAAGCTTATGCTACCGGTGCAAGCCACGCAACAAGCGCGCTTGGATCCATTTCAGTACTCCAGTACTCCTCTGTTCCTTGGTAAGCTTTAAACGCAACACCCTAAATTCTAAACCCTAAATCCTGATTCCTGAAACGTAAACCCTGAGCCCTGTCCCTTTGCAAGCCTAGTAGTGACAATAGGTCTAAGAATCTTACACAGGAGAAGTTAGGAGCCGAGCCCATGTCTCTCCGTCTTCGCTGGACCAGACGTCACCTCGGAACCAGGGAGTCGAGGTAAGTATAGGGTTTAGCGTGTATAGGGTTTAGGGTTTACGGTGTAGTGTTCGAAGTTTGGGGTTCAGGAGTTTTGGGATTCAGGGTTTAGGGGTTAGGGGATTCAGGGTTTAGAGTTTGGGGTTTAGAGCAGAGGCCTTAGGGGTGTGGGAGAGGGAATAACCACCTAAGGAGAAAGCAGCGCATCACACTGCTCGCTGAATCCCGGACCTACCCTTAAGTTTACAGCCTAAGGATCAACACTGATCCCAAAATCCTCGGCCTAAATCTGCACACTCAGTTCATGAACTCAAATCCTTCCCATATAGTCCCCCTTAAGTAGATAGAATATGGCTTTGGGTATATTATAATAAGATCCCCATATACCCCATATTCTATCTACTTCACGGAGACTAGAAGTCTGCAGATTCAACTGCTGGACCCTCATCCCCAATCCCGAAACTCTAACCCCGAAGCTACGCCACCATGCAAGAATCCTAAGCCCTTGGCAACCCGTACCCCCACCTAAAGCCTGTAGACCCTGAACCCAAACCCTATAGACCCCAAACCCGAAACCATAACCCTTACCCGAAACCCTAAACCCCATAGATCCTAAAGTTCATGGACTCCAAACCCCAGACCCTATAGACCCAAAACATCCCAAAACCCTGAACAAGTCCTACCCTTCATGTTCAGAGCTCACCTCTCCCCTAAGCTTGCAGACTGCCAAGTGAGTGCAGAGTACTCTGCGCCATCAGGAACCCCAAAGCCTAAATCCTAAACCCTAAATCCTAAAGCCTGAACCCTGAATCCTAAACCCTAAATCCCAAAGCCTGAACGCTAAATCCTAAACCCTAAGCTGTGAGCCCATGTCTCCTGGGTGCCCCACTTTTGAGGAGGGTCGCTGCCGGCGGTACACCACCCTCGTCGCCGCCAATCAGGACAAGCGTGCCGCTGCTGAGGCAGGTTTGCGCAAAGGCTTGGTGTAGGCTTTAGGGTCTATATGCTTTAGGGTTTAGGCTTAGGCACTTAGGGTTTAGGGTTCAGGCTGTAGGGCTTCCGGCTGATGATTGTTAATTCCCTGTTCCCAGGGGGGCCCAATATTTTCCCGTTAATCAAGGAATGTATCCTAGCCTTCTGTAGAGTACATTCCTTTATTCAGGAATGTTATCCCTGAACCCTACGCTTCTACGGAGCTCTCTAGGTTCCTATAGAAGGGGCCCCCGATATAAAGTCGAACTACAGTAATCCTCATTGTTAGGACTCCCAACATGGGGGCCCGGAATTTTTGGAACTGGGTTGGCGGTTCATGGGGCCTGCGTCCCCAGATTTGTAGTCCCTCAAGAGGTCAGCTCCAAAAGGAAGATTTATGGAGTTCCGGTTTTGTTGTAGCTCTCGCTACTGGGTGTGTAGCAGTATGGCCCGACCATGCCGCGGGCTCACTTTCCAAGCGTTGGCTCAGTATACAAAATCAAGAGTTTTTGCCCTCTTTGGTGGATCGGGGGGGTTGAGATGGCGATGTCTCAAGATGCGGTCTACTTCTGTATCCAAGGCGGACACAAGCACTTCTTACGCTACGTTAACCCAGTCGGAGAACTTGGTCAACCTCAGCGTCTCCACTATCATCGCTCCATGCTTTGGGCACAGGTAAGGCGAAAACTCGTCCCAAAGTCTACAATCTGTCTATAATCGCGGTTGGGTTTAGGGTTTGGGGGATACTCACAACTGAGTATAGCTATGTTATGACCATTAGTAGTCCAAGTGTCACCGAGCAAGCGCAATGTCTGACTAAGAAAGCTGATTGCCTTCAAATCTGTGCTGGGTACATCCTCAGAACCTTTGTAGATCAGAATGAGATCAGTTTCTACTACGAGTATGACGTATGCCGCAGGCATCGCCTCGCTTCTCTTTGATGCAACTAGCATGATAACTGTGTGCACTGCTGCAGGCTACAGCTATTAGGCACCACACATGACAACAAAGCACCTGTTTTCATCTTGCGTGCTCCGACTGCACATCCTATGAGCAATATAGACAGCCCGGCTCCACTGCTTTAGGACATCCAAGGTTCCGCGCGACACTGCCAAGGGGCTGATAAGGGGTTTAGGATTTAGGGTTGAACTCAAACCTTGAATTTTGCAGGAAGCTACCTGTACCTGGATGTCTGTCCTCTTGGGTTTCTTGAGGGCTTTGTCCCATCTTTTTGTAGGGCATACCCCCAAAAATTAAGACATGCTGGGTCCAGGTACTGGATGGCAAGATGCGGGAACATCTTCTCAGGACTTGTGGGCTTAGGGTCAGGGGGCCCCATGCGCTTTGACATTTTGATTCCCTAAGAAAGGATACTGTACCACTTTCAGCGCACATTTTTAAGGGAAGCCCTGGCAGTCTATCACTCCAAAGGCACCTACTTTGGGACCTCAAGTCTACACATGGTAACTACTCCCCTACTCTGGGATCTTTGGCTACCTAAGGTTTAAGGTTGGTTTTGGTTTGAGCTGCCTGAGGGAAACATGCTTCTAAACTGTTACGGTTCCTCTCCCGGGCGGTCAGGTCAGCAATTCGGGCGCTTGCAGATCCAACGCTGTGTATTTCGAGACAGTCTTGCTGGCCAGCGGCTGCTTCTCCTGAAGGAGAAACTGTATTCCGCTTAGACACATTAGAAGATATGTGCATGTGTTTAGTTCTTTGGGGTTATGTGGAAGAAAAGACTGAAACTAATCTCCTTAGACCTATAGTACAACATGTGTTTGATATAGTTCCTTGAGGTTATATATACTACACTACAATATACATTGCAAACAGTTCCTAGGGGGATAGGAGAAAACGTAGCAGCACACAGTTTAAGATGCAGTGTTTAGGGTTTACGGTGTAAGGCTTGGGGTTAAGGTAAAACAGGCAGATAGAGGAAAGCTACCGAGGAGGTGGGACTGGCTATTCACTGCTCATTTTCTTGGGTTTAGGGTTTAGGGTTCAGGGATTGGGGTTCTTAGTGGTCTAAGGTTTTTGGGGGGGTTGTTAATGCTTTAGGGTTTAGGGTTTGCAATTGCTTGAGGACTCAGTGTTTAAGGTCAAGGGTCCGGTCCAGGGTTTAATGTTGATTGGCTGATGAGCCTTTGCAAGACCATGCTCCAAACCTTGGCCCCATCTAAGCCGCTGCACTTCCCCAAACAAATATGGAGGCCCGCAAGGACTACGATCCTCAGGGAGCAGGTGCCTATTTGAGCCATAATCTAAACTCCTAGCATGCCCTATAAGAACCCCTAGAATACTCCCCTATATCATCCCCTATATAACCCCCTTTTAAGGAGTTTCGACTAAACCCTAAACACGAAATCCTACTATATCTCCTATATAACCCCCTTTAAAGAGTTTAGACTATAGCTCACTTGGGCCACCGCCCCCTTTGTTGTGGATGAATGTGAGAGCTACTAAAAAGGTGATACGAGGATCAGGGTACGGAGGCTCGAAGCACTTGTGCCTGCTTTCGTGTAAAATAATAGCCCTGAACCCATAATAACAGCCATAAAGGCCATTATTTTACATAATTTGGGGGTCCAGGTAACTGTAGACGTTTGGGATCATGGGCGATTGCGGCGCTGTGACACTACAAGCATGGATGATCCCTAGGCCGAGCGAGGCGGGTTTCGGACACATGGATCATCCCCCTACACCCTAAACCATAGAAGAAGGCCTACCGCCCGAGGGGTTGAACAAGATCTAATGAGATCTGTGTGAAGATTGCAGCAAAGTGTCGCCATACTGAAAAGCGCCCCAGGCTTTTGTGTACGGCATCTCCTTGTGCTTCTCCACTGCATCAGCAGACTCAAAGACCTGGTGTTCAGGCAAGCCGCAATGCTTCGGGTTTAGGGTTTAAGGGTAATTAGGGTTTAGGGTAAAAAGATCGTGTCACTGCCTGACCTGACCGATCCAAGGCACTCATGAGGGGTAATGCGAGCCAGGAAAGATATGAGCCTTTGCATCAACAGGGGCCGCAATGCAGACCCAGACACGATGCATTTCTTACAGGACCCTCATTCTTGGAAACCTTGCTCCCTGTAAGCTACTGTAGTCATATATCCAATTTTGTTCTCAATCTTCTTTTCCATTTCGTTCTTCACTGTTGGAATGATATCCCTAAACCTGAACCCCTTAACCCCTTCCCCACAACCCCATAGAGCGACTGTCCGGTAACCTCCACTTTCCATTGCCTCGTAGCTCACGAATCGCGCGCTGTTTCCCTCCTGACAGGGGATTTGGGGATTCCGAACGTTCGGGGTCCCGTCTTGGGGGTTCCAGAAAATGATTATGATGTATTGGGCTATGTAAAGGTGTTCCTGCACATCTGGAAATTATCGTATTCCCGCGCCACCCACACATTGCCCCCAAAACCTCCAAAACCTTGACCGCTGGATTTGAAAACCACCTCCTGGCTTCCTAACTACTTCGAGGTGCAGTGAGTAGATTTATACCTCAATGATACCCTCACTCAACTGTAAGCCCCCATAAGTCCCCTAGTATGATCATAATTATCCTGAACCTCCAAGTACAACCTTGAACACTACACCAATAGCTCACTGCGAAATCTTCCCCCAGTCGTCCTGTCCGCGAAGCAAGTCAAAGCGAAGGCATCCTTCCTCGTGTGCTGGCATCATATTTTTGTTCCTCTGGGGTGATTAGGGTTGGAATGTTTCAGAATTGGTTTGACGCGTCTTTTTGGGGGGTTAGGGGGTTGGATTTTGGGGGCCTGGTGTTTAAAGCGGTTCTTGGGCATCTGGGCCTCAGGATGTAGGGCCTAAACCCTAATCCTTAAACCTTTAACCCTATTCTATGGTCATGTCCCACAGGCTCCCAGCACGGGCCCTTCAATCCTAGAGTCCCAGGTTACCATGGGGAGAGGTAGAAAGCATATTTATTACCCTCTATGATCAAGCCGTAGTATAAGACCCCAGTCATTAACCTACTTACTAGATCCTACTGACTCTCGAAGTAGGCCCTTGTTGGGTTTCCAAACACGGAGCGTGGGCGAGGTTAGGAATTAGAAGGTTGAGCAAGAAACAATCAAAATAATGCTGCCACTAGCTACTTCTGCAAATGAGCTATAGTCTAAATTCCGAGTATCCCCCCTGCGGATTGCTGGGCAGGGGAGGGAGACTGAGGGAGCCGTTGAGCGTGGAGGTTTTGAGAGGCCTTTGCTTGCAGAACCCATGGGTATAGGGTATAGGGTTTAGGATTTAGCGTTTGGGGTTTAGGGTCTAGGGTCTATGGTTTAGGATTTAGCGTTTAGAGTTTAGGGTATAGTGTTTAGGGGGCCGAGACCATACCTAGGAGTGAAATCTGCAGGCTTCTCCGAATTCCAACAAATTGCAGAAATGTGATAGTTTCAATATTCTGTTCCATTTTCTTTTGCATTAGTACTAACTCCCCTAAACCCTAAACGCCACATCATAGGGTAGTTTCCATTTCCTTTGCCATTAGGGGTCGGGGAAAGAGATCCACATAAACCAGGACTACATCATCAGGGACGGTAAGGACTGGGCATAATTGTCTGAGTCCTCTCGTCTTGAGTAGGGACGGAACCCTGGACCCTATAACCCCTACACCACATGCCATAAACCCTAGGTTTCTCAGAGAGAAATGGGAGACTTTAGGCGTAAGGCTTTTCGGAGCTATGGACCTCCTAAACCGAGGGTTTGGGGTGTAGGGCTGTACCCACATGAGCCCCACAATGACTAAACCCTAGCTCCAAGCCCTGAACCACTAAAGCCCTTCAGCCCTTGATTATTTGAACCTAATATCCCTACCGGCGTTCTCCCCTGAAATGCCCCCTGATAGACGCACATCTATCCTCCGAGCGCGATCCACGGGCGTTTGCAGTCATCACCTGCCAGACTTACTAACCAAAGGGTCCATGTAGGTATGTGGATATCCTTACTACGCAAAGGGCTCCCTCAAAGAGACCTTTTACATTGGAGAGCAGATTTGATATTGAAGAGTTTAAGATGGGTGTGAAATGATTGCTTGGAGGTCCACATGGTAGTTCTAAGCGTTAACCTACTTGGTTATTGTGCTTATTACCCAATTATACTAGCTTTCGGACTTAAAGTTGGGTTAGCAATACACATTACTACACCCCGGGCCTCCAAGTAGTAGGGAATTATCCTACAGCCTAAACCCTATACATCCCTAGAAGTCCCCTTAGAACGCCCCATGAGTATCAAGAAAATAGTAGCGAATGGAGAAACGGATCCTCACACTACTCCCTAGTTGTCTATGCTTACCCCCCCTCCGTACCCGTCTGTCTCGTTCAGAACGCATAGAATACATGATGGGACGTACCACATCCATGGTCCCCCAGGGCCAGTGCATGTCTTCATGACAAGCACGTGTGCACCGCACATGACATAAACTAAATGGGGGCGGTACTGTATGTATATATATATATATGGGTGGTTGTCAAAATTATGGTCACTTTTTGGGTCCCTATTATAATACGGCACCTAATATTTAGGGTACCCCAAAAGGGACCATAATTTTGACAACCAGCCATAT
>CAJNIZ010041891.1:47366-59450 GCA_905231905.1 Symbiodinium pilosum
TTTTTTTTGTGGGACCTTTTCTCCGCACATCAAATCCTTGGAGGGTTCAGGGTTTGGGGTGTAGGGTTTGGGGTTTAGGGTGTTTGGGTTTAGGGTTCCTAGGCCCTTCCGGATCATCATTGCTGAGGTTTACTGCAGGGTTTAGGGTGCACGTTTGGTGCCTAGCGCAGCAAAATCTCAACTGCCAAGACACGAATTCAAAGGCCTAAACCATGTCGCCCAACAATGGTAAAGCCTAATTCTCGCATTCTTGCGCGCATGAGGCTCCCCAGCAAGATGCGGCCAGGAACCGGGAATAAAGCAGGACTAGCCTTTTGGTTGGAGTGACAAGTTGACAAGCATCAGCTTCTGCGATGCTCCGCAAGATTGTAGAGGAAGGTTACTGCGAGCGGCTGCTGCTCTTAAAGATCAAGGCGTTGATGGCAACCTGGACAGGGTTCCTGGTTTGTGATCGATGCTGCTAGTTTACTACGACTAGTACAATTTGTACAGATAGTTTGCACCCAAATTACTAGCTTTTTACTATAATGTGTCAAAGTTTCCTGATTTCATTTGTTGCTATTGCACCTCCGCAGTGTCTGCAAGGCTTACTATTGGGTACTCTCCGGCGAGCGAAGTCGTTTGGGAAGCGTTTCAGAACTGCAACTGTTTCTCCAAAGGATCCTATGTACCTTGAGGAAGCCAATGCTCCTGACACACTCCCAGAGGATTGTTGGGGTTTAGGGTTGATTGCTTGGGGCTTTAGGGTCCTAAGTACTTATACAGAGGATACTAACCCAACAAAGTATCTCATAATTCAGAATGTAGAAATCTTACTCTGTACCATATACTAAAGATACCAGGATACTTTGGGTTCCCATCAATGCCTGGACCTTAAGAGTATATAAAACACTGGCCTGGAACAGTGAATGTTCGCCAAAAGAACGAATGTTATGCATACGTCTGGGGGTTTAGGTAAACCTGCGGCCCTCAAAAGTGGACCCTAAACCTTAAACCCTAAACCCGAAACCCCAAACCCGAAACCCCTAAACCCTAAACCCTAAACCCTGAACCCGAAACCCTAAAGCACAGGGAGTCGGCGAGCTTCAGCAGGGGCCGGGCTCTGGTTCTGGAAGCTGATAGCGTTCGCCTTCAAGACCGTCTTGCTGACCTTCAGCCAGCCAATTGGAGGGTCGGGGGGACTCAGTACCCTAAGGGTCCAAGTACCCAAATCTTTTGGTACTTGGAATTTGGGTAATAGTAATTATAGTACAGGTTCCGGGGAAGTAAATGATTATTAGGTACTTGGAATCTCAGGGGTATCCAGGTTAAGAATTGTTGACTGGGGTGCTCTTATGGCTTCTAGGGGTGATAAGTACAGGTTTGGGGTTTCGGGTTCCGTCATTTTTTGGTACTTGGGGTCGTGTTGGGCCCTACACCCAAAGTCAAACGGCTTGGATGTCAGAAAGCTTTACAACTCCCCAAACAGCTTTTACTTAGAGTATACCTGGAAAGCCATTAGCTGGGTTTAAGGTGTAGGTGTTTAGAGTTTAGGGTTGTTGTGGTCTACATTCCCCTAATTCTCTACCAATTTGAATTAAAGTCGCCCATTATTGTGGGTTGTTTCCAAGCAGTTCCTCATTTAGCTTTTGCAGGGAAGCTGTGCCCGGAGGGAGGCAGCAGCCCCCACCGATCCCCCAAAACAGAAACAAAGGCATGTTGAACATGATCCTCTCATTTGGGGGGTGATTCAAGAGCTTGATCAGATCTCTCCTATTTGCCTAGAGAATTTCTGGGCACCTTGGTTAGCTAATCCGCAGATGTCCATCGCTCTGTTCCTTCTCATGGAAGTTACGGCAAGGGGACTGCCGCCCCCTTGTGCACGTCGTTGCAGCCAGATGGGAAGGGGAGGTAC
This sequence comes from Symbiodinium pilosum, assembly GCA_905231905.1. NCBI lineage: Eukaryota > Dinophyceae > Suessiales > Symbiodiniaceae > Symbiodinium > Symbiodinium pilosum. Next base: position 49,261 of record CAJNIZ010041891.1, read on the forward strand.
CTCGAGAACTGTAGAGCTTGAAGGGAGACGTATGGGGTACTAGGGATATTGGAGATTTCAAAGCACCGCTTCTTCACAACCTTGTGGCGTTCTGCTTCCCCACTGAGGACGCCCCTTACAGAAGGGACGGGCGGAAATGAGCAGGATGCGTAGCTACTTCTGAAGGGCAGAGGGCATGTCTCACAGCCCGCTTGACATCTTACCGGTACAGTGAAGGGATTACGAAATAGCAGCGTAACTCACAATTGTAGTTGCTGAGAGGGCGATAGCTCTACTTCTCAACGCGCCGTGAATCTCCGGTGATCACCGAGAGTTAATCTCCTAGTCACTAGCCCCCGCCTACATCCCAGTTTGAGAACTTTGGAGCGCAAGCCCTTCAACCCCAAGACACTCAAACTTGCAGCAGCGTCCTAAATCGAAGCTCGTGACCCATTTAGGGCTCAAGGTTCAGGGTTCAGGGTGCCCCAGATATGGTAGTGTCCCAAAATAATGGTACCCCAATGTAGACCCAAAAATACGATATTCCTTATTATAGGGACCCCCAAACAGGGGAAACTCCTATATCTAAGTCCCATAGCATCCAGGGTGCAACCGGCTTCTTATCGCCGTACTGGAAAGCCCCCCACGCTTTCACCTGGACAGTTCCGTCCGCTGGGTTGCTGTGAAGGAATTTAAGCTAGGGTTTGGGGTTCAGGGGTTTAGCGCTTAGAGTAGTTACTACTATAGTATAGTAAGACAACCCTATTATTTACTGTAATCCAAAATTATGGTAGCTTAGTTTAAATTCCTTGACAGCAATCCAGTCTGACGCTGAGCTTTGCCTGAGGTTACAAGTCCGGTATATGCTGAGGTCATACCAAATGTCCATTGCATTTTCCTCTGTCGTTTCGATTTGGTTCTGCATTACGACCCCTATACTACCCCATAAATTCCATGTTAGGCCCTGAACTACACCTACGCGGCAACTCCGCCATCTGGCTGGTGGCAGCCACTGTGTCAAAAAACTGGACACGACTTAGAGGCTTCGACTTGGGGTGATTCATCGAACATGTCTGCAAAACCAAGATCTTGGCGCTTTCATTCTGGGCATTTGCAGAGAAAGGCGGCTCCAACATAGAACCCTCATCTACTATGATCGTATTCTGACTTAGGACCCCCAAAAAAGGGACAACTCATGTTGTGAGCCTCCATCTAGCACCATTGAAGGGGCTGGATTTTGGCCCAGCGACCAGAACCCTTTAAAACTTGAGGCCAACAGCATTCAGACAAAGGCACGTATGGCATACCTCCATGCGCTGTGATGGCTTCCGCATTGGCGAACACCTTCCGAGCCAGCTGAAGGATGACTTAGGTGTCCAATATGTTTTAGGTAAATTATGGTCCCTTTTTGGGTACCCTAAATATTAGGTGCCATATTATAATAAGGATCCAAAAAAGGATCATGATTTCGACAACCCCCACAGTCTTGACGGCTTCATCAAAGTGATCTCCAGAAAGCACCCAGTTGTGTCTAGGAATTGGACAGTCAAGTTTTCACCCACAAGCCAAGAAACGGCAGCAGCATGCTCAGCTGCGCAAACATAAGGTAAGGTCCTTTAAGCACCAGCCGACTTCCTCAAATAAAAGCTCTTTAGCAGAATCCTGGTTGCCAGCCCCACCCAATCCCCTGCCTACCTCCCACACCCACTGAGCCCCTTGAATCCTAAACCCCGAGGCCTCGTAGGTCATAAATTTGCAAGGATTGTCGGTGTTGCCTCAGCAGGCCGGTCTTGAGGATTCCCCTTCTGGCAAGCGGATCATCTCAGATGTGATGATTTGCTCCAACCTGCTCTATAAGGCTTAAGGCTTAGGATTTGAGATTATAGACGCTCCACAAGTAACAGGGCAGAACCACAGCCGAACCACAGCAAAGAAATGCAGTCAAACGCGTGCACTAACAGTCCAAGTGTGGTTTGCGGAAGATCAGGTTGCAGCAACATTTCACATCGCATGGCTGAAAGCAAACCAGGATTGCATGTTACGCGACTGAAACATAAAACCCTTTCTCCCAACAAAAGCCTCAAACCTGAAGCCTGAAACTTGTAACTACGAACCTCCCGCCCTGAAACAGAGTTCAAATTCCAAACTCCAAATTCTACTCCCTTTATCCTGACTCCTGTAAACCCTTACTCAAGGGGTCAAAAGTATATGTAAGAGGAACTTCCCTGTTAGTTTAGGAAAGTATTCTGTAAAATGGGACACAGCCAGAAACCTGAAACCCTAACCAGGGCGAGGAGCGGAGGAAATCAAACCGGAGGCATCCAGCTTCCTCTCGTGATCCTGCGGTTACCAAACCCCTGGGGGAATCGAAACTCCCAAATGTCCACCATGAATACCTTGGATTTTGGGGCCAGAGGCCACTACTACGGGGATTTGGAAAAAGTCCGAGTCAGCGTTCCTGGAAATTACCAAGGGTAGTATAAGGTGCCGTTTCATGGGCTCTACTTTGTAGATCCTCCGAGGGGTTTGCGTTCAGGGGCCCCGTACGCAGCTGTAGACATACATGCACGATCATACACGGACTTCACAAAAAACTGTCAAAAGGCTACTGCAAGGGACTATGGGCTCCAAAGGAAGAGAAACATGTGGGTGGTTGTCAAAATTATGATCCCTTTTTGGGTACCCTAAATATTAGGTGCCGTATGAAAATAGGGATCCAAAACGGGACCATAATTTTGACAACCACCCATGTGTAGACTCTGAACCAGCGGAAGAGTGAGCGGCGACGATGCTTCTTTCCTAAGGTTTCTCCAAATTTGGCTCCCATCTGGGGCGCTCACAGCCAAAACAACAAAAACAGCCATGTAGTATGGAGCCGCCATCAAACGACACAGCATAGTGGAGTTCATGCTTGCTGTTGTCCGATGGCGAGGTAAGAACTTCTGAAAGTCGGTGGCCCCCTCAGCCCGAAGCTACTGAACTCTGTAATCATAAGACTACGCGAAATGCCTATTTATAAAAGGCCTCAAGTAGCTACACAGGAGTATGGATTCTGTAGTGGGAACCTTCCCGATGGTGTGTGTTTTGTATGGTCCTTCCTGTATGTGTACTTAAGAACCGTTGAAAAACAAGCCCTCCCCCCTAAAGCCTAAACATTAAACCCTTAACCCCTTGAATCCTAAGCCGCAACCTCTCCCAAACCCTACCCTAAGCCCTACCTAAAATACATACAGAACCTAAGATTCGTGTCTTGGGCCCACTCCGTTTGGGGTTTAGGGCTAGCCCCAGAATACGGACCCTATGGCAGGCTGTGAGGAACCCAAGGTCTCAGGCCAGCACTATTGGCCCCCTTGGCAAGGCTAGGGTTCAGGGTTTGGGGTTTAGACACGCGCATCGCTCAAAGCAGGCACGGCAGCAACTGCTTAGGGTTTAGGATTTAAGGGTAATCCTGAAATCCTTATGTGTTCCCCAAATTAGGGTCCTCTCTTGGTAGCCCTAAACTCTTCGGTGCCTCAATAGAATCTATAACCAAAAGGGGCCCATAGTTTGGGGGAAGTATCCATGTGGGAGTTTCCCTAAATTACTGTTCCCAAAATGGGGGAAATTTATGTAGGGCCCCGTATTATAATAGGAACCTAAATATAGGACCCCGTATTGACAGTAATTTAGGACAATCCCCATGTGCCTTTTCTATATCTGATGAAACCCTGAAGGCGACCCTAAAACAGAGCAGCGTCTCAATCCGCCATGCCTGCTGCATCTGCTTTCATGACCTCCAAGTGGGGATTTAGGGGTTTAGGCTTTTTGGGGTTTAGGGTCTAGGATCTAGGATTTCGGGGTTTTTGGTTCAGCGCTTAGGGAGTCCACGCATGCTTCTGCGATTGTAGGGCTAGGGCATTTCGTTCTTTCAAGCCGCTTTTGCGCGCGAGTCCGTGAGCGCGGAGGCCCAGGTGCAAATGTCGGAGAGGAATGTGTCATCAGTTGCCAGCTTTGCACTCCCCAAGAAGATGGGCCCGTAAGCGAAACCATAGGGGCATTGCTGCAGATAGCATCCTATAAGCCAGAAAAACAGATAAAGAGCCCTGAAAAAGCTACTCTTGTGAAACGAAAGCTTTTAGGCTTCCATGCCATCACCTTTCCGATTAATATCCCCCTGCCCTACAGCACCCTTTTCTATGCTACCATGGGTGCTACTGTGTACTCGTTGTGTCGCTATTTGGACTAGGGGGGTTTTGCATTCCAAGGGCAAGGCAATCACAACAAGTGCAGGCAAATATCCAAGAATTTTTCAAGTTTCTACAGCAGGTCCACTTTGGATGAATGTGCCCTTCTACCTTCTCTTCACATCCTAGATCATGGGCGTGTGCCGGGCCTACCTGGGTGTCCCAGCAAGCGGATGAGAAGATGAAAGATATCTACGCGACGATCGAGGACGTCAGAAGGGGTCAGAGTGAGCTCCCAATTCAACCAAGCAAGCTTGTGAAACTGGATGGGAGTTAGAGATCCCAAGAGATATAGGGATGAGGGGTATGATACGCGTCCCTCTCGTATATATATATATACTAAAAAGATTTCGTTAAGAAATACCCAGCTGAGGTTGGTCTGAGGGCGCACTTGAGTGAATTCTTACTCGCGGTCTCCTTCACCAGAATTTTTTCGATGCCCAAAGTGTAAGGTGTTCCATGCCCTGCTTCTGCAGTGACACGTTGCAAGCCTTCGAATTCAATGAAACCCTGTACTTGAAGATTGGAAGCAACTTCAACTCAAACATATCTAGACTGATGAGCCAGTTATAAGCCCCCGAATTCCACTAATATGGCTATAACTGAACGTAAAGCCTAGGAGTCCAAGAGTTTCAGCCCTCTCTCGTCGTCTACTTAGAAGCAAGGAAGGGCCTGCATGAACTCGTCCACGTGTTCCGGCTTGATCTCAACCTGTTCTGGATTTAGAGAACCCTGAACAATGTCGAGTTTAGGAGGTGTTGGACGGTTTGTTCTGGAGGAGGTGCATACCATCACTTTGCACTCGGGAGCTGCTTAGTTTTACCTTCTCCCAAATTCCAACATGGAACCTCACGCAAGCCCACTGCGGCGTACTAAGCTCTAAACCTAGTTGGTAAGGAGCAAGGCTCGTTCACCTTTCAAAGCCCGACACCTTATCTGTAACTAAACCCCCCTCATGCCTCTGTATATAAGTTTCAGGGTTCAGGGTATAGTCCCCCTTAGTACATAGAATATGGCTTTGGGTAGATTATAACAGGATCCTTATACATCCCATATTCTATCTACTTAATGGGGGCCGTAACCCCAAAGCCTAGCTTGCAGTACAGAAGGACTTTGCTGGCCTGCAGAATCACCGCCACAGGAGGGATCCGGACCAGGTGGAGCGATATCTGAGGGGAGAAGCCCCTCTCGATCCTTGCAATCTGTATAGTCCCAAAGCCCCTCTCGATCCTTGCAATCTGTATAGTCTCAGTATATTAGGATAATGGAAAAAATGGAAAGGGATTATAGGGATTCTATTGGGATAATATAGGGGTTATATAGGGTAATATTGGGCTCTTTGGGATCTTGGGTCCGGTTTAGGGTTTTAGGGTTTAAGGTTTTAAGGTTTAAGCCGGCGTTATGAAATGTTTCTTGGAGGTAGGTGGGATGGTTTCCCCAGTGCTGTCGGTGATGGCAAGTAATCCTGATATGGAGGCAGCGTCTGAAACCAGGGTCTGGAGAGACATGACGCTTTCCCTAAGCCCCCCTAAAACCTAACCCTAAACCCTAAACCAGTATGAATTGAAAGTATGGAGTTGAGGAATGGATCCTCATAATTTTGTCCATAGAAATGGAATCCCTATAATCCCTATAGTTTCCATGTTCTTTTCCATTGTCCTAATATATTGGGACTATACAGTTTGCAAGCCCCAAATATAATTGACCCCAATGATTATTCCACTCCTTCATTCCCTACGGGTCACCTGCAAGTCTGTCATGATGTTCCTAGCTCACTTGTCTCTACAGATGGAAGCTCAAATTCGAGCCTCAGAGTTTCTACGGGGGTTAGGGTTTGGGGGTTGTGGGTTTGGGGTTTTAGGGTTTAGGTCTTAAGGTTTTAGGGTGTTAGGGTTTAGGGTTGAGGGTTTGGGTTAAGATCTGTTCCGTGCCTCGTGGGTAATCTGATAGCACATTGAGTTGAATTTGAGGGAAGAGTCTCAGAATAGGGGCTCAGGGACTACCCTAAAGCCTAAACCCTCAACCCTGAACCCTAAACTACCCTAAACCCTGAACCCTAAACCCGAAAGAGATTCCTCGGCCAATCAAAACCCCGTCTGGTCCCGTGCACGCCCCCCTATCCCAAAAGGGTTTATGTAGGAATATTGTTGATGGATGAAATCTTGCACCACCTAGGGCCCCTAAACTACTGTAATTCCTAGGACTTTAAGGACTGAAGGTGGTGCAAGATTTCCTCCATCAACAGTAGGATATATAATTAATGCCCAAAGGGTGTCCTGTGTACCTGCTTTGGGGCCCACGTATGGACTATATGGCTACATGGACCCTTGGGGATTTCATGCCCGTTTGTCGTGACTTGCTGTCACACACCTTTCGCGGATGCTTGTTAGACGCATGCCCCACGGCATCTATGTGGCGGAATGGTCACCCAAGCCCGTTACAAGCCCACCGTTCTCGATTCAAAGTCATACGTCAGCAGTATACAACCACCTGAGAACCCCAAGAGGTACACATCCCAACCTATCACCATGTGTCACGCAAAGCAATGGGGAACTTTGTAGTTCCTTACTCCAACAGCAAAGCATCAGTGCACTGGCAACCAGTGTGATGCAAAGCAAACAAACATAACCGCAGTACTTGTCCGAAAGGGTCCATGTAAGTTATATAGAGCATACTCGGACCCTAAAGTAGTTATGTGAGAACACCTCTGGGCTCCAGCAGTTAATCTACAGATTTACGTGGACCCTCTGATTTGCAAATGCTTTAACAAGTACCTGCCCTCGTTCGCTTCAGCCATGCGGCTGCACGTAGTTGGTGCGCACAGCTGCAATCTTACCTTGATAAAACATGCAGAGTCATAGTCCCCCTTAAGTAGATAGAATCTGGCTTGGGGTATATCTTAATCAGATCCCCATATACCCCATATTCTATCTACTTAAGGGGGGGCTCTAAGTTAAGGCACGGCTGAGTTCATGCAAGAAGGTTGCAGAGGTTCATGCAAGAACGCTTGAGAGGATGGACTGCTCTTAAGCCAATAGCATGGGCTTCTGCTATGAGCTCCTGATTTGTTGGTCCTGCATTTTGCTTTTCAATCTCCGCACCTAAGGGGAACAGATGATAACTGATGCCAGCCTGTGGGAAATCCTTGACAAGTAACTAAGACCCTCAGCCAGGGTCACGTGATAGACAGTTCGGGTTTCCTGGAATGGTGGCCGGTCTTGCCATATTGGTGCGTTTGACGGCTAGTGCTTATCCGAACCCAAAAGCCCAGAGCCCTTGACCTAAAGCGAGACTTGAAAAGCATAAGTGGGGTCAACCTTAAACAGGATCTATAGCCTCGCTCGTGGAGACTATTTCTTTACTTCCAAATGGCTTGAACCCTAAAACCAGAACCCGAACCATGAGGATCCAAGACTCACACCAGCGCCAGCAAACCACAAAACCGGCCCAGCAAGCCACAGAATGTTCTTAATTGGAGTCTCAGCATCATGCCAGCAAGAAAGAGAAACCGAACAACAACACACAGAAACTGGGAATGTCGAAAACACAAACAGGCAACATACACAACAAACCAACACAACAATCAGCAAGCAAACCAACCAACCAGCAAACACTCTAGACCCATACGCACACACATACACCAAGCTGTAGCCTCAAGGCCAAGAAGCAAAGCGCATCCTTCTCCATGCGAGCTCCGACGGTAATCGCTGAGTCGATAGCATTCCCCAAGGCTGTGACCCACAGCTCATCGACAGGCTCCTAAAGCTTTGGGGATTTAGGCTTTCGGGTCTATTTGCTGAGGATTTGGTCCAAAAAAGGCCTAACTGGAATTTAGCTGGTTTAGGGTTTAGGATTTGGGGAGATAATAGTCCCCTATATAATCCCCTATATAAGCCCCCTTTAAGGAGTTTGGACTATAGCTCATATAGCAATCCTCCTCATGACCTCCCAATAGACTGGCCATGACCATGGCGGGTCTTGATATGGCAGCAGTCTACGAAAAGTGAGACCTGTGCGGCACTATATTCTGGAAACAAATCTCCTAAATTCTAAACCGATATTTATTAGCCCTTTACTTCTCCCTCTGACTCTAACCCAAACACCAGAAAGCTGCAACATCACTATGCCCTGTACCCCAAGACCTAGAAAGCCGGAAACTTGGTGGATCATCCTATTTTGACGTCCCAAGCTGTTCATCTTTACAAATCGCCTCCCCCAAGAAACAAGCTAATCCCCCATTGTGCGGTCGCTGTTTTCGCAGGGTGGTGGGATTTTAAATTTGGCAGGGCGTTAAATATGGGAATTTCCCCAAACAGGGGTCCTCCTCTTTCGAGCACAACGATTCATAATCCTGATTGTTGGTAACACCTGTTTCCCTAAAGCCTAAACCCTAAAACCTCCCGGCAACTCAGTTTAACAGGCTTACCGCCTTCAATTCAGACTCCTTGTCGCGCGTTCCTCGAAGAAAAGTGGCAGCCGCCCGTGTGTAGAAAGAAGGAGGCTTCTTCCTGAGCAAGGTGCATGAAACCCTGAACCCCAAACCGCTCAACTCAAAACCGTAAACCCTAGATCCTGAACCCGGAGACCCGGAGAGAAAAACAAATCAAAAACAGCTGAAGTATGCCCATGGTGGGACTGCTTTTTCTCTTTGCTGTTAAACCACCAACTTAAGCGTTAAAGTACCAAAGTAGGATGTGATTTGGAGATACATGGTTGCCGGTCCAAATTCTACTGCCCTGAATGCGGGTATGTTTGCTTTCATTTGCCCAGCCGTACAGGTTCAGCGGTGCAGATTACGAGTTTCCATTTACGGTTGCGGCTTTTTACGTTCTTCTTCAGCGATGAGAGGATCATGGGGTTGGGTAACCAGAATTCCCCCAAACCCTGATCCCTAATGCTCACTCTCTTTTGTTTGGGGGTCGGCCTCTTTGTCGGATACGGGTACGTTGAAACCACGGGGGGGGGGCCTTCCTTACCTGAGTACTATAACAGGCCATAGTAACAGCGACACTTCATGGAGCCCTCTGCTTTAGGTTTAAGGCTTACGGCTTTGAATGTAAGGGGTAGGGCTTCACGTTCAAAAAGGATTATGAAAGCTTCAGGTCGTTGCTGTTGCTTCCGATGTCCAGCGAGGGCCCACTGAATTTTCCAACTTTGAATCATCCATGAACCCAGAAATTCCGATATCCCCTAACTCGGGAATATACAATGATTCAAGGATCCTCAATATGATTTAAAGTAGATTCCCGAATTTAAGAGATATTGGACCTTCTTGGAACCTGACATAATGACAACTAAGCCTATTTTGGGGACTCTTTTCTACATGAAATATAATCCAAATTCCTTAAAGTGAGTTATATATGGGACTATCATAGGTCTTATTCAGTGGGATACTAGGACTATATCTCACATGATCACGTCGTCGCTCCAATGTCCCCATATTCAACCGAAACCAATGCACTAAAACGTGCTCTGTTGGGATGTAGCTCACTTTCTAAGGAACCTCCGACGCCAGGAACCCTAAACCCTAAACCCAGGGAAAAAGGGTTCACTCAACAGCCCTGTCTATACGGACGAAGAGTCGATGTCACCTTGAGTTCCGTCAGTTTCTCAATCTCGTCCATGATGGGCCACCAATGCAAGAAGGGATGCCGATCCAAGCTGGTTTGAAAACGTGTCCGTGACGCCGCAATGGGCTTGAATTCTTGCCGGGACTTCATAATGACTTTCCCTGACTGCGAGGAAATCTACCTGCTATCCGCGAAGACCTATCCGAGGGCTTCGCGCTGTTGCTAGACTTAGATGAAACGTAGACCTGGCAAGCGCCAAGTACTGGGTGCTTGTATACTGCTTGCCAGCACTATGTGTTAACAACGCCTTGGGCCAATGCGGGATGCGGCACCGCCATAAACCCAAAGCTCCCACGGGCACCTCCTGAATTCCTATAGCAACAGCCGGTATACACATCATTTGAGCTATAGTCTAAAC
>CAJNIZ010041902.1:16233-40573 GCA_905231905.1 Symbiodinium pilosum
ACCCCCAAAATATGTAGAATAATAGGCGGGTATTATTCATAGACGTGCATGCCCGGGGAGTATTTCTTGTAAGGAAGTCTGGCAAAGGCCCAACTTCAGTCAGACCCATTCCAGAATACATTAGAATAATGAGACCGGCAATTTCTTCCATAGCCCCTATACTTTTCATGGAGTTTAAGTAAAAAGTCTAGTTCAAGCCACCGCAACTTGCCCAAATTCCCCCGACCTGAAACAAGGTTCTGCTGCAGTAAGTCCTAACGGTCCTGAACCTGAAGAACTGAACAGTAGCTTCCATTCTCTGTTCCTGTACATACTACATGTGCGCCAACTTTGTACTTTACACAAACTCTTAAACTCAGTTCCATTCTGGCATGCAACAAAACCCAAGCCCCTAGAGCCATTCATGCTCACATGTCTGGCGCTCCAGCGTCGAGAAGCCGAGTCTAAGCAGTTGCCGAGGCCTTGAGCAAAAGGGGGCTTCGTTAAGCAACAAAGCTACAAAAGGAGGGGAACAATGCGTGTATACGTATGTATATGATGTACGGTGTTCATTTGTTGTTTGGGCTACTGGGCATTGGAAAGTTGGTGAACTGTTCTCGTTCCCCGAATTTCGGGGTATGTGTTGACGCTATCGTTTTTGGTCCTTTGCAACCAAACATCTTCCGTCACGAATCTTATGTCCATCCCTTACATATGTCCTATGACCGATAAAATCCGCGCATCATATGCAGACTATATGCACACATTACCGATACATAGACAGAGAGACCGAGAGAGAGAGANNGAGAGAGAGAGAGAGAGAGCGAGAACAACCACATAGCAACCACATAACGGGGTATGAAAGCATACTGCAGTCACGAGGATCACAGCGCTAATTTGTTGTTCTGTATAGGTATATGGTATATAGACCGAGTTTGAATTCTTTGAATTCACGTATGAATCTTCCCAAAACGACGTCTAGATACGCCTTCAGATGGATCCCTTTAGTCCCCTTTGTTGCGTTTTAGCGCTTCAATTGTAGTCAGTTGGATCCCAAAAAGCAGCTGTTTTTCAGCAACCAGCGAAGAAGTCATTCTAAGCATGATGATGTGGAGTGTGAGGTCTGGCGTCATAGAGCTGGGGGTTACGGGCTTGGCGGGCTAGTTACTTGGGGGAGTCTGGGATGCACCAGAGGGGCTGCCGAAGGCAGGGTTAAGCGCTTATAGAGCTCTGGACTTGGGATACCAGCATCCTCTCTGATGTTGCATGAGAGGTGTTCTTATCAGTATGCCTTGAAAGCTAGCACATGTGGGGACTAAGGAATGAGTCGAGCTGAGGAAAGCAAGGTGTACATTCGCGTATAGTTATCATTTTTCGAACCCTCTCTATCGCCCGCACCCGGCAGGTCAGGGCACTACAAAATCAAAGCTCAAGAGACCTTCCCAAAATAGCATACACTGATGGCCACGTCCAGCACAATAGACAGGCACAAGCAGCACCCGCATGCCGTGGGAAAAGCAGAGCAAGCAGCACAAGTATGATGTTGTTATCATGCGTCATGAGATTGTTCAGGTATTTAGGTCCTGAAGCGATTGTTATGGCTACCGCTAACGCACTACCGCCTTACTGCGAGCATTGAATTCCATACTAGCCGTATATGACTACTGCACATACACTGCTTCGAGGAAGGCACCTACTGTATTCTTGACTCTGCACTTAAACTCCAATCTGCCTTCACCATTATATATGCAGCTTCCTCACCATATCTTTACTTAGCCCAGCTCTCCGCAATGCATTGGCAGTGTCAATCCTATCTGACAGGGAATGCAGGAATGGATCCCTCTAGTGGTTCCTACACAACCCCTCATAGTTGACTTTTCTACCGAGCACCACGCACGAATAACTATGGAAAGCGCTGCGGTAATTTTCAATACGTAGCATAACTTTAGCTTGTGGCCCGACAAGGTGGTAGAATCATCTTGTGTTGTCTCAACAAAGTAGCACGCAATAACCTCAAAATACATATCGTTTTGCAGGACTGCAGCTGCCGGCAAAAACTTGAACATCGAGAGAAGTTCAGTCACCTCACGTTGCGCACGGCCTTACTCTTTGGAATTTACTAAACTCCCAAAAGTATTGCCGCATGCAAAGCCTCCTAGAAGGCCTGTCTAACTTGACACCTACACAATCCCCCAGTAATCCTAGATAAATGCTTCATGGAAGCTTTCATGCCCTGCAGGTTCGCTCCATGTCTAGACATGGGCTTGGGGGTTGCAAACTGCCTGCATGAAGAGGCTGTACCAAGGCAAAGCCCGACACCCTGAAACAAAACCCTGAAATCCAAAAAACCTGCCTGTCAAACCCAGAACAAACCCGGAACCGAACCCCAGGTCCCTGTAGACCATGAGCCTCCCAAAAGCAATGGGACCGAAAACCTCCCTACTTTCCCACAGAGGGCCAAGCACAGGGGTGCGGCTGCTGCGCTGTGGTCCCTCTGAAGGATTCAGAGTCTCGATCTCAGTCGCGCGAGAGGCTTGGACTGCATTGGGCCATTAATACTATTCATACCTGGAGGGCCATGGGGACTTAGTAAGTAGGATAATGATGGGGATAATTCCGGTTATTATATGGCTTATAGGGGTAATTAACCTACTTAATCATCACAGTAAGTCCCCATGACCCTCCAAGTACTGGTACCAAGAGAAAATGCAACCTTAAGCTCTAGTAGGGCCTAAGGTTGCTCCCGGAAGGATTCAGGAATTTCCCATTGAGACTGTATGAGCTATAGTCTAAACTCCTTAAAGGGGGTTATATAGGGGATTCTATAGAAGAGTATTATAGGGGTTATTAAGGGGGATACTATGAGTTTAGACTATAGTTCGTATAACTCCAATGTGTGCTTCCCCAGGCAAAAAGCCCATGGTCTGGGGCCTGATGGAGACTGCTCCTTGCGTTTTGCATCCCAATTCGAAACCATGGTAGTAACCCTCATGGCAACAACAAAAGCAACCCAAAATGAGAACTGTCTACATCCTATGTTTCCATCTACACCAATGGTGGGCCAGTAGCTCCTGACCCCGGCAACAACAAGAGCCAAATGATTGTGGCTAAAGGGTTTAGGGTTTAGGCTGTACCTCTGCTGTAATTCTTCCCCAAACCCTCAACCTTTTAGAAACTGTAATCCCCTCCCCCTAATATTAAACCCCCCACCCGCCCTAGTATTAAATACTCCCATTATGTGGGGAAGGGGGGGTGTCTGAATATTAGGGGAGGGGATTCAGCCCAAAGCATGCAAATCCCAGTTCAGGTTCTGAGGGCCCAATGCTCGCCACCGAGGTCCCAGCCACTTTCACTTCGTAGAGGTATCGACCTGAATTTTGAGGCACTCTGAAAGACGAGAGGAGCCTTTTGCATGGTTTTGGAATCTGTGCTTTCAATTCAGCGTCATGCCTTTTGGGAATGTTTGTGATAACGATCCTTACTAGCTCAGAAGGCTTTCAGGAGAGTATTGGGAGCATGGGACCACGTAGCTCTCGATTGTTTATCTCTTTGTGATGCATGACTTTTTCCGGCTAAAACCTTGCAATGCAAGCATGGAATTGTGGGCCCTAGACTTCTGATTGGAGTTGAGCATCGCATGCACCATCATCTGCCAATCCCAGAAAGCTAACAGCTCAGCCTAGTCTCAGTTTGGATGCTTGATCGCGCCGGCTTGTCCGCATGTTCTTGGTTTCTTCCACCACCGTCGGCTGCAAACAGGTGCTCGCGTCTACATGGAAATGTTCGAGGTTTGCACAACGTAGAAGCCTAATAATTTACAGAATGTCTTCTGAGGGTATTTTATATTACTACATGAGCGTTCTATAATTGGGAACCTATCAATAATCACTTAGAGTTCGACATTAGGCCCTGCTGTGCCAGACGCCACTGCGGCACTGATTATTCATTCAATGATTATCCGTACTCATCTTGATGGTATTGTTTCTGGTCGGGGGCCTAGAGCAATCCATCTAGGAATTTGTCTGAGATGTGCTCTTTGAACCATCTGCCACCAAACTGGAACTCTAAACCCTAAAGTAGCGCGTCAAGCATGCTTTGGAGTCCCAACCCTTGAGCACTACGCCACTTTCATTTCAGGCCCCGAGTGCCAGGTACCAAGCACGGCAAATCTAATCCCTAAACCTTACACTAAATCCTATATAGCCCCATATAACCCTATATAGCCCTATAGAACCCCAGATAAACCATATATCTCAACTATGCCCTACAGAACTCTATATAACCTAGGTTCAAGCGACAGATTTGGGACTAAAGATCTGGATTGTAGGTCAAGGGGCAAAAACCTAGACTCCGCGTACAAACCATGAAAGGAACAGCGGGTTATGAACCATGGGGTTATATATCCCCTATATAGTAACCTCTACATAAACCCTATAAAGTCCCTATACAGTATAACCCCCTATACATTCCCTAGTTTAAATTCTTGTCCATTTGATTCTCCCTTAACATAGGAGTCCTATATGGCACTTAAGACCCCCACTAAGCGTATATTCCCCCTTAAGTAGATAGAATATGGGGTATATGGGATCTGATTAGAATATAACCAAAACCATATTCGATGTACTTAAAGGGGACTATAAACCGTAGGTACCCAGAATAGGAATATGAGGGTTTTCAAAGGTTTAAGGGTCTAAGATCCAAGCTGAGTCCCAAGGACAGTCGTAGATGATAGTTAAACATGCACACCTCAACGCCCTTCCGTGTAAGAAGCTGGAGCTGGTCACCAAAAAAACGCTGAAAACAGGACTTTCAGCTTCACATCAACAAGCTGTAATTGTCAGCACGCCGAACAGAACCAACAGTCCTCCAAACCCAGAGAAGTGTAGGGTAGGTAACTAACACACTTTCGATCTGAGGCTTGTGCCGCTCTTCATGCCCATCTCAGCTGCTTGTAGGTCAGGTCAGGTAAATGCATAGACGTTCCAAGTGAAGCAAGGGCTTTGGGGACAAGGTTTCCATAAAAAGACGTACACCCCAATACACAGCAAACCTGGCTTCTTCACGTAAACCATCTAGTCCTAGCCATGTTTAGCATTGTGTTGCATGGCCTTACCACGTAAGCTGCGATTCCTAGATGGAACGATCAAGATCCTTCACACCTCGCGCTTCACAAACCTCCCCTGACCAGATGTAGGGAGTGATCGACTTTTTTGGACTAGGGTGTTTGGGGGGATGTTCTGACAAGTACGGAGACATTTCTGGAAACTCTCTGTCAAGAGGCACTAGGAATGCTTATCCTCACCAGCACCGCATACTACTTCGTGGTAGACACGCGGTGTAAAGATTATGTATAAATCTGGTAGGCAACTACCGGCAAAGATTGCGCGCCTCATGGCGCCGGGGAGGGATGGGGTTAGTTTGCGCTGGCCCTTCCAGCATACTTGTTTCGTGCCTAGACTACCAAGCTGCAAGTTTAAGATCAGTACCGCAGAGCCAGCACCAAAGCTACCTCTCTGCAAGCCATAGCCCGGCTCGCACATTCCTTGCCCCCAGCTAACTAGCCGGCACGCTCGATTGCTGAAGTTCATGGCTTGCTTGGAATACTGCACTTTTGTTGGGCCTTAACTTGATCTCTTGGCGCCAGGTGAGCGCCAGAAGGTCGGGTCAATCGCAATTGTCGGAGGGATAGCAAGGAACAGCTCAAGCAGAGGTGACCCACATGACCAGCATGGTAGCTCTAAGTCCCTAACTGTCCAACATTTCTCTTTTCTCTTCCTCTCCAGCGATACCACCCGGGTAATGCCTTCTTTTGAATCCTACATCCAATGAAACCACAAAGCCCAAGTCCAAGTCCTACCTAAACCCCAAAAGTATGTAAAATAATAGCCCTAAACCCATAATAACAGCCATAAGGGCCATCATGTTACATACTTTTGGGGTCCAGGTAAACCCTAAACCCTACCAAGACCCTGGCGTTGGCTCGAGCTCCTGCCATCAAGTACTGCAGGCCCCCCTCGCTGAGGGGCAGTAGAACCTTCCACAGTTCAGGGCTTACCTAAATAAACCCCAAAAGTAGGTCACATAATAGACCCAAATCACTAAAAACAGACCACAAGGCAATGATTCTACATACTTTTGGGTTTCAGGTAAGACGCAGAGCTTTGGGGCTCAGAGTTCAGCATTTCGGAAATCTGACTCTTCAAAATCTATGTAGACACTAACGGTTTTAGGATCCTAGGCATTGTCAGGTTGATGGGGGATCTAAGATTGGAATCTTTGGAGTTTCGCTTGGAGCATAGAATCAGGAGGAATTCAGGCCAAGTTTGGGGAACAGCATGTTGGTTTTCGGCCCGACCAAGGTTTAGAGCTCCAGGATTAGGACCTCAGGTCCTCAGGTTCAGGATTTGGGCTATCAAGTTTTAGGCTTCGGGCCCTTGAGGCTGCATGGGATTCTTGGGTTGAGGGGACCAGGACTGGTGCAAGGAGCTTGGTCACTTACGACCCGACATACTGCCAATGTTATCATCACAGCTTTTCCTTCAAACCAGAAGCGCATGATAAAACATAAATCTATCAAAAAAGCCTAGAGTTATGGCGCCCAGGCCAATATTGGTCACGAAATCAATGTAGAAACGATAAACGCGCAACAACACTATAAAAGACAGGTGTTCATGCTTGTGCACTTACGATCTCACGTCCCCAATCTGCAGAAAAACCTACCGTCAAATAACAACACGATAGGTAGTAGTAGTGGTAGTCGTGGTGGTGATGGTGGTGGTGGTGGCGGTGGCGGCGGCGGCGGCGGTGGTGGTGGTGGTCATGGTGGCCATGTTAATGGTACTAGCAGTAGTAGTAGGTAGCCGTAGCCGTAGCAGTAGCAGCTGTCGACACCGTCGTAGTAGTAGCAGGATTAGTAGTAGCAGTAGTAACAGCATTACCAGCAGCAGTCGCCATAATAGCGTTGAATATAAACATGTAGTCAAATGCAAAGAGGACTCCGAAGAGACCTTCTCGTAGCGTAGAGGGGTTCCGGAACAATGCCAGCAGCAGAGTGGACTGAGAAGAGTCTGCAGGAATACGGACGCACGACGCCCGGAACGAGCGTGGAAGATAGACTGGGCAGTATTTCCTTGAAACTGTCCACCTCAAGGTCTGGGCACTAAGCCCTCAGCTTTACCTGGACCCTACAGCAGCATGAGGTTTTCAGCTACTAGAATAACCCTCCTGAAATGGGCTCCGCAGCACCAGTACCTGAAAACCACATCCCGAACAACTTTTTGTGTACTGAGGCTGGTGCCTTGCAGCTACGGTCACGGACGGGCCCATGCTTTGAGATGGAAATTTCTTTAGCGTCCCATACATGGATTTGGGGTTGAGTACGAGGCATAGCTTGGGGTATAAGCAGGTATACTTGCAGCAACCCTGCACTACATGCGAACCTCCGAAACCTGATTCCCTTGAGTGATGGGGCCCCAGCAGGCGCAGATCGGTTCTCAGACCACCAAGTCGCCCTGGACAAAAACAGGAATCCATCAAGGTATTTCACTACTTGAGGGCTTCCGCGATGTATGCAAAAGTCTGTGATCAGCTTGGGACATAGGATGGAGGGGTGCTGATTCCTGAGCGGCTTGGAGTTCCATGCTATTCGTCCATGAGCTTTAGGAGCTCAAAATGTACTTTGCAATGGACTGGGACTTTTAGGGATGTTGTGCTTCTTTAGCTTCATCCTCGACTACAGGAAAAGTATTGAGGTGCGGCTGGGGTCGCATCAGTGCTTGAGATTTGCAGCTGCAGCTTCCAAGTGAGCCATGCTAGACCGTAGTGCAACTCAGCGTGACTGTGGGATGTGGGGATCTGGAGTACAGTAAGGACACAAACAGCAGGAAAGCAAAGAAGGAAGTTCTCATCTAGCTTTGCTTGCATGCCAAGACTTCCCTTGTGGTTGATTGTGTGCCTGCCTGTTTGCAGGCAAAAACAACGATGCTGTAACGATGCTTGTACCAGGAAATCCTGTCCTGAATAGGATGATACTGCTTTTCCACGCCAACTGAAGAAAACTAAGTTCTTCTTCGACTAGGGTGTAGAGATCTGTTATTGTGATGATTGTATCTTCGCCTCCGCTCGCAACTGGGACCTGAAAAGTCAGAATAATCGTTTGCGGCATCATATTCTACAACCCAAGTGATCACTCGGCTTGTGCCCCAAAAGCCTACAAGCTCCACCCAACATCTCCTGAAATGCATATGGTAGTTTCCATGGATAGGGGACCCCAATACAGACCCCAAACTATACAGTATGCTTGTTATACTGCGTTGGCCCCTAAAACCCTTTGAAAAATATTAGTACAAAGGGTCCCATATTAAAGCCATTAGGGAAAATATTGAATATCCCAGGGGCCTACCCTGTATAGCTTCCGGAAATTCAGACTTCTGCATTGTCTTTGCCACCCTGCCATGCCCTGCTGAGTAGCACACTTCGGATCTGAAGGTTGACCTGCACCTTGCGGGCTAACTGCCAACCCAAAGGGTCCATGTACCCACTAATTAGGCCCCTTAAAAGGGGGGTTTATAGGGATATATAGGGATATATAAGGGTGTATAAGGTTTGGGGCTTAGGGTCCATGTACCCAATAATTAGGTACTTGGGTTTTGGGTAATAGTAATTATAGTATTGGTTATGGGTAGATATATGATTATTGGGTACTTGGACCCTTAGGGAAGACATCTCAAGTTGATGTGCTGGTTGTGGATGTCCTCACAGTACTAAACTTGCTACTTTCGGAAATCAAGCGACGCCTAACTTATTGACTCGCCCCATCTCTGAACTTGTTGCTAGCGGGGGGACTTGGGGGAGTGAAATCCGTATCAAACCCTTATACGATAATGTGAGAATCTCTTTATTTGCTGCTCCAGTCCCCCTTGAGCATGGTTCTGATTGCTGCAGTTCTGATTTCTGCCGCCCAGCAGCTTGATCCAAGCTTCCTCGCGCGGTTGAAGGCAGCCTCAAGACGGTGTTTGTCTGCCATAGAAGCAGGCAGAGCATACAGAATGTAATCCGCTCCCAGTTGTTTAAAAAGAAGCACTGCCCTTAAACAAACCATACTAAAGTATTCCCAATACATGGAAATCATAGATCATTATATGCTACGATTCAAATATCTATTCTTGAAGGTGGGATTTAAAATCAAGGGAAGGGGTCACAGCGCTTGCAAAAAGTTTCGGATGAGCTTGCGAGACTTCCTCAGGTTCATTGGCTGATGAACAAACTGGGCTATAGCTTTACCCCGAAGAAGCTCAACATAATTCTCGACATAACAATCTGGAGAACTCCTCAAATCACTATCAAAAACTTGCGAAACCTTATCAAAATACAAAATGAGCATAATCCATCGATAGCCCTATATAACCCCTATAAGCCCCTTTGAACGGAGCCCTGACTTAAGCTCGGAATGAATATGGTACTTTCCGAAAATACGGGGTCCCCAATTAAAGCCTAACCACGATATCCCCTACAACCCCCCTATATACCCCTTCAAGGGTGCCCCTAAGTTTGGTATGGCCTCGTAGGCATCCGGCATCGCCTGGCGTCCCAGCCGCGGCGCTGCGGGCTCCAAAGCCAAGTCAAAAGCAACCTGTTGCTTACTTGGGGTTAGTAGGGCACGAGGGAATATTTGTGGGGATTACATAGGAATTAATTCCCTTATTCCCTACTAACCACCAGTAGGGTCGTGGGCTTGCGTGAGGTTCGAATCTTTGGGTTGTAGGCTTTCGTGTTTCTGGCCGTAGGGGTTTGTGGTTGGGGCTTGGCGGGCTCTAGCCTACAAAGCTTTAGGTCTTGGATTAGGAGAAGCCGCTGCGCAATTGCAGTCGCCACAAATCCGCATTATGAGTCTTGATATGGGTGGTTGTCAAAATTATGGTCCCTTTTTGGTTCCCTATTATAATACGGCACATAGTATTTAGGGTACCCAAAAAAGGGAGCACAATTTTGACAACCACCCATATGCCCACCGTGACCTCGCCAGCGTTGGGCTGAGCCACTCCCAACAGAAGGCCCCGATGCGGCTAAGGTTTAGGGTTTAGGGTGCTCCAAAAATGAAGCCTGAACAGCACAGAATATCGTCTCCTTGCAATGGAAAAAAAGTCAGATTCTACGTCTTTAGGCACCTAACCCACATCCACCCTGGCCAGCCTCTTTGCCTAGGTGAAGCTCCGGCAGGAGCAGCCACCAGGGACTGAATGACAGGACCACAAGAATGGGAGCAGGGTAGAAATTGTGTTTTGGGGTATATGATATTAATCACTATTTGCATACGAGTATTACGAGAAGGGTTGAGGCTTGGGGTTTCGGCGATGCCACCAGGCAATAAGCTCATTCTTGTTCCAAGCCGCTCAAGACAGATGGTCTGGAGTGTTGTTTGGACGATTGTTCTACTCATGCGGATTTACTAGCATCTCGCTATCGGCCGGTCTACCTGGAAAAACTGGAGAAGCATTTGTGATGTCTGCTAGCGTGCGCAGATGCAGAGTCTGCGAGGATCTGCTTCAATGAGTCCCTGGGTAGTCCCTGGGTTCCCACATAGCCCCTACATGCCCCTACATAAACCCCTATACAAAACCCCTATACATCACCAGGACAAAAGTTTCGACATGCGAGGGTACATCTCATAAGTATCTCTTACCGCGGAGAGATTTCCAGGGCAGAAGGTTCGATTCATGTGGCCAGTGTGGCGGAGTAAATACGATCCTGGAATAAACTTATACTATTATAAAGTTCCCGGCGGAGAGCCTGTGCCGCCTTGTGCTAGGAGTCTACGGGGGAAAGGGGTCGCCCTTGCCGCATACATTGCATTGTAAGCCCGTGTGGCGAACTTTTGTCCTACCGCAGTAACCCCCTCTAAAGGTGGCAACAGCAGGGAACAATGGTAAAGGCCCTGAACAAGGGTCCTGTAGAACGTCACGTGCCCCGGAGGAATGATCTTTTCCAACAAGCTAATTTGAACCCGTGCACCACCAGAAACGGGTACAAATCCTGAAGCCTTGCAACACTAAACTCTAACCCAGAGGGTCCATGTACCCAATAATTAGGTACTTGGGATTTGGGTAATAGTAATTATAGTACAGTTTTTGGGTAAGTATATGATGATTAGGACCTTGGACCCTTAGGGTAATCGTGCGGCATTCCCATTGTGTAAGGCACACGCAGGTATAGCTCGGCAAACTCGGACGCGTAGTTTTGGAAGAAACCTGAGCTTCACGTCTTATGGGGGCCCCAATGCCCCAAGGGACTCTATGAATGTTTAGGGAGTACTAAGGGGTGATTTTGAGTAAATCTCATACAGGAGCATGACTGCTCGCCAGTCATGCCGCACAACATACTGTTCCTGAAATCTTGTTGTCATGACGTACTTCCCTAAATCGGGCCTCATAAGTGCTCTCAGACTTAAACTTAAACAGACAGGGGATCCCTAAACCATAATCCCCAAACCCTAGTTTCCTACATTTGAGCTGACACAAGGTGGGCCAGGACCTAAAAGTTGACAAACCTAAAGCCCCAACAGGTTCTACCTTTATTCTCTACCTACTGCAACTCCCATATGGACAGCTGGCAACAGTGTGATCCCCGTGCTGTGGAAATGAGGGCCCCAAAAAGGACAGAAAGTTTTCTAGCCTGAATCCTTCTTGACCGCGTGTGGAACTCTGTAGCCCCCTTGAAACCCCCACCACCAACAACGAAAAAATACAATAAAACAAATATGTAAATCACAGTCACATATATCTAAAATAGAAAATCAATGGATGAATAAGTGTGTATAAATATGAGTAAACAAAAACCAAATAGATAGATGAGCAAATAGACAGCTACATGAATACATAGATCAATGAATATCTCATATCTCCGTTTGCGCACCTGGATCGGATGTCTGCAACACCACCATGATCACGTCGCTCTTGCTCAACTCCATCCGCCATGGCACGCAGAGATCCTGCATATACATATGTGCATGTATACATGCATGCATATTTACGTGTACAACCATGTTTATATATATATATATATATCTCTCTCTCTCTCTCTCTCTCTTTCTCTCTCTCTCCCCTTCTATCTATACATATACAAATATACGTGTGTGTGTGTGTGTGTGCGCATACATAAACACATACATGCATATGCATATGTACACATATATATTTTCCATATGTATGTATGTATGTATGTATGTATCTATGTATGTATGTATGTATGTATATGTATGTATGTATGTATACACACATGTACGCATATGCACATAGATACATATGTACATTTCTACATATGCGCAATTCTGCTGACAAGCATGAATACATGGATCCGTGGGGGTTACACCATGTCCGTTCACGTACATAGAGAAAGTGAGCGTGTCTATCATAATACGGGGAAGGAACAAGACGGGATGGACAGAAAAAAGAGCCCATAAAGCAGCCTACAAGTTTGTAACACCCCTTCGGTCCGAAACATAAGCCTGCTGTGGTATGCTGAATGTGGGGGATAGCGGCAGCATATTATGGAGCTTCCATTCGCTAAATCCTGAGTTGCCTGAGGATGACAGCATGGTGCACGGGCCTGGTACCGCGCGCTTCCTTCCCGTGCTGTGGATGCCGAAGCGGCAAACTTCACGGAGCCGTCGCAGCCCTTGGAGCAAAACGCTGTTCGAGGCTTCGAGTTTGAGTGAGTAGGGTTCACGGCTTCCACTGCGATGATCAGACATCCAAGCCCATCATGATAGCTGATCATTACTACAAACATGCCTCGCCTGGTCAGCATCACTCACCCCCAAGCCATGAAGAGACAGTGCAACCATGGCACTTGTGGATGATCCAAGCAGACATCAGCAGTCCAGGACTGCTGAGAGCCTTCGCTTGGCAATGACGAATTACGAGCCCTTTTGCCATAGG
Source organism: Symbiodinium pilosum (assembly GCA_905231905.1). Lineage (NCBI taxonomy): Eukaryota > Dinophyceae > Suessiales > Symbiodiniaceae > Symbiodinium > Symbiodinium pilosum. Next base: position 29,148 of record CAJNIZ010041902.1, read on the forward strand.
GTTCTCAATGGCGCTGTCGGTATAGAGTGTTGATCATGCAGCAGATGTCATGGTGCATTTTGTATTGGGACAGCAACCCAAGCCAGACTGTCAGACGGCATCATCTTCAAGACTGGCTTCGGAAAACCTGTCATGCAAGCGCGCTGTCTTCACAGAAAATTCCCTGCAAAAACCCTCGCACCTTGGGCGCCCATGGCAGTCTACTTGAGCACTGCGTGCATCTCCGCGTAAATCAGTATGCATGTTGCGGCAGATCAGTTTCATGTTAGGCCACAGAGCAACTCGCTTATCTTTTTGCTTGATCGTGCTGCATAATACCTACCACTGCTTGTTGACTCGCAACAGTGAGTGTGAACAACCTTCTGCGAAGGCTCCAGCTCTGGCTATGTGAAATATCCTGCGCATATGCAGGGTTCTGTTCAGGCTTGACAACCTGAATGCTCCGACAAGTTGATCTCTTCATGGGTGCAACAATCCTAGAAGCTCCCTGGACCCCCACTACCTGGTACCCCACTACTATTGAAGCCATATTCCTTCTGTATTTGGGTCTAAATGGTTAGTGGGGTACCAGGTAGTGGGGGTCCTGAGAGTCCCTAGGAAACAAGCTAAACCGTCTGCAACGAAGAGTCCAAGGCATGAATTCACACATCCACAAGGCAAAACCGCTTGCTACCAATGGCTGGCTTGTTCAAAGCATCCACTCCTGAGGGTTCAACACGTACAGAGCCGTATTGCCTAGAAGTAGCTCCGAATTTCACAACAAGTGATCCTTGTTAAGATCCCCTTCAGCATGTCAACCCGAACTGTGTAGCCTGCGTGGCGTAAACTGTTATGCTTCAGACTCGGCACAGACACCTGCTTGGAGGTGTACAAAATGAGATCCGATGAATTCAATTCTCTGGGTTATAACTGCAACCTAAGCTCTCTCTGAACACAAATAGAGATACTTTTATATACATCTGTACCCTACAGCATGTGATGCTTCAATTATACTTCTTACTCAGCATGAATGACGGTCGGCAAACGCAAAACAAGCTTTTCTTTAACGTAGACCCGCAGGACACGACGCGGCCAACTTGTCATCATGCAGCAAACTTGAGGGCGCCTGGGAAGGAACAAACCCCCAATACTGATAGCCCCCACATGCAACCCTTCGCTACAGAATGAATATAGCCCTACATAAAGCAGTACAACTGTGTGTGTGTATATATATATACATATATACATATCCCTACCCCCCCTTGGCCCCCCTCCCTTCAGGAATCGATGAGGTCATGCTACAACGCTTCCGTCGAAAGGGCAGTCTTCGACTGAACCCACTCCGGTAACCATAACAAATAGGGGCCCAGCAAGCATCAGAGCAATAACATGCTCGCCGAACCATGTAGAATAAGATTTGGGTGTGTTTCATACTAGAAGTATGTGAGCATGACATAGGAATGAGCAATATCAAGCTTCTGCATTAGCTGGCTGAAGGTTACTAGATGTCCGGTTCTAGTGTCTTAGGCTTATATAGGTTTAGGGGACATGGGTCTATTGACCGCCCAAGAACTCTAAAACCAAAATCGACATGTAAAAGTGGGGTCACTAGAAGCTTCTAACTCTCTTTCTAGACTCGTCAGCCGTACAGCAAACCTCACCTCTCCGTATTCAAAACCTGCCAATCTGAATTCAAGCCTACTTCTTCTCAACATGAAAGCTTAGCATATACATCAGGCATGAACCGCCCTGCAACATGTGTTCACAACAGTTGTCATATGAAGAGTTGCAAGTCCGAAATAATCCAAAGCAGAAGCTGCTACCACAGCAGAGCCCCCATATTCGCACTCTTACAGGAAGGCTACCACAATGCGATAAGATTCTTTAAGATCATGTTGCGCACGCTCAGGTGGCTTCTGTAGCCCCTAGACAAGGAGATAAAGACATGCTTCAGAGCTGGGTACGGCCCAGCCAATCCCGCACATGCTTCGAAGTTTGCCTCTGGTTCTGCATTGCTAGCCGTACACTCCTGACGGTTTGTCGGTCAGTGTTGACCCGAAACCGGACAGCGTGCAGCACTTGGGACATTGGCTTGGGGGCAGGTTGGAGGGTTTCTGACTGCAAGCAAGTTAATAGAGCAAGGCAAATTTCACACGGCATCACCCTGATTATGCTGAACAATGGAATCCCTGAAGAGTTCAAGCATTTTGGCTGGCAAGCAAAGCGCATGCATGAAATCGCACTAGGATCTGACTAGCAGAACGGTGCTAGTGATGAGGCTTCCGTCCTGAGAGCGGATAATTGGAAACAACAACTCTGGTTGGGAATATAGCACACAAGGAAAGCATTGTTGGCTTAATTACATTTGTTTAGACTCGATCTACGCCGTGATAACTGTGAACCCTGACTGCTCGATCAGGAACATAGCAATTTCGCTGCATGCACGGATGCTTAATCATGAAAGTTAAAAGATGTTCCAGAACAATGGCCTCTTCATCTGTCAGACGGATCTTACTGGGGTTTGAATTTATGGTCCGCCCGACGGACTCCTGAAAATTACACCCACTAGAATTCCTGAGAAAGACTCTACACTTCCTGAAACAAACGGGAAGTCTCCCTCATGAAAAACGGTTTGAGTAAGGGCTTAGAACCTGGGATCAGCTGCCACGCAGACATGGTCCCTACTGAGCCCTGTAATAGGTTTTAGTATGTCGACAAATACGCCTTTCCAGTACTGTTAGTGTACGGAGGCTGAGCTGGATTTACAAGTGTGACCCCGCACCGGTACTGATGAGTCTAGGTAGGCACATTATGCAACACCGCTGTTGATATCAAAGCCCGAAAACCCCAAAACCCTCCTGTCTCAGGTGTCTGCTACGTAGGGTCATACAGCATTTTTTACAACCGTAGACGATAGTAACCCTTTAGAGACTGTAAGACGTCTACCTGGCACCCTTAGCCCTAGACCCTAAACCCTAAACTCTACTTGGCACCCTACACCCTAAGCCATCAACCATGATTGCGCGCAGATGTTCAGGGCTTAGGCCTCAAAATGGTGCAACAGTTGCTCATCGTAGTTCCCACAAATTGGGGGGGACCCAACAGACACCCTAAAATACGATATTCCCTATTATAAGCTAAAGGGTTTAGGGCCCAACATACTTATTATATGGACTTCCAGAAAGATACTCCAAATTTTAGGAAACCCAAAACTCTAAACCCTAAACCGCGCATCTGGGGCTGAAGGTTCAGGTTGCAAGAGTGGATGCTTGGTGCCTGCTACTCTTCCAGAACGGTCAGGAAGAGTTTATAGTCCCCCCGTAAGTAGATCGAATATGGCTTTGGGTATATTATAATAAGATCTTCATATATATTATACTCTATCTACTTAAGGGCGACTATAAACCCTAAACCTTAACCCTAAACCCACCCTAAACCCTAAAGCGCCAAGCCCCTGGGCCTCGCCCCCAAATCAGAGTCTTCAGTCTAGGGTAAAGGGGGTGTAGGTTTTAGGCCAGATTTTAGGCCTTATGTATCCCTCAATGAAGCAACACGACTTATGCTGACGCGATTTCAAACGGCAATAGAAACTACTAACTACCAGCAGATCCGATTCCACATATCTCCCCATTTTCTAAAACGTGAAAAACCTAAATACTAGTTTCCATTTTCTTGTCCATTACCCCAATATAACCCCAATATACTACAGTAGTTTCACCTTCTTTAATATAACCCTAACATTAGCCCAAGATAACCCCAAAAGAGACCATCATCCTACGGAAGCCGGAGAACTCGTCGCGCCAGGCCGGGAAACCTTGCTCTGTTCTTACTTTCCCACTTTTCCCAGAGGGTCCAAGGACCCCATAGTTAGGTCCCTTTAAAGGGGATATATAGGGGTATATAGGGTAAATAGGGTTTAGGGTCCATGTACCCAAGAATTAGATACTTGGGATTTGGGTAATAGTAGCTATAGTACAGGTTTTGGGTAAGTATATGATTATTAGGTACTCGCACCCTTAGGGTTTGTTGATTGACTGAAATGACCTTCAAAGTGCTTATGCAACTTCTGATTCTACCTGGAGTCTTGAACCCCAGGGGTGTTGTCCTGAAAAAGTTCACTAAGTTGCACGTTGGGCAAAACGCTTGATTAGATCCCTTTCTGCATGCTTTTAACTATTTTCATGCTTGACTACACCGAACTGAAGCTCCATTGGCATGGACTAACTTTAGTTCTGAGTCCCCCCCACCACGCCACTGCGAGAACCCGTCGCCAGACTATGGCATATTACATAAGTAGCTTTCTGAGGCAGGTTCTACTATAAAAGCACCTAAACCCTGAACCCAAGATTCCTATCAGCCCCCTTTTTACAGAGGCTATCTGAGAATGAGGGATCCCTGGACCGAAGATGATGCCTCAATTAAAAGGACTATACAGGGTTACATAGGCCTTATATAAGGATTATATAGGGTTGTATTCAGGTATCAGATAATAATTGGAAGGGTGGACAATGTAATGCAAGCGAACATGGGAATATGTAGACTATGTAGGAACTGTACACAGGGGCTGCTTGCAAGGGCCTTTTGCGTTTGATGAGGAGGACTGCTGCCTAGATGTAATTGCAAGGGCCTAGATTACTAGAATAGGGTTTTGGGACATATTATACAATGCTTATGCGAGGTTCTCCAGGGAATGTATTCTTGATCACACACTTCTACATTAGGACGCATTCTCCTACGCACACATCCCCTGCGTCCCAAGACGCGAAGTTCTACAGCCCAGTGTCAAAACCTGAACTCAAAAGCACAAAGCCCTCAGCCCTTCATCATGAAGCCAGCACCCCCGAAGCTAAGGGTCCCAGGACCCAAATCATAGGGCTTTAGGGCCCCAATACTATGAACAACACAATATTTGGGCCCTAAAACCCTATTATTTGGGTCCTTGGACCCTTGGGAAACTTGCCAAAACCTACGTAGAAGGCACAAAGCCCTAATTTCAACACTCCGGGCATAACATCTATTCAAAGCCTGTACCACCCCTACTACATCATCCCTTAAGCTCACAAACCCGAGCCTGGGCTCTGAAAAGCGTGCTGTTGGGAGGAAAGAGACGGGATGTCACACGCGCACGTGTTGGGGGTTTAGAGCTAATGATGACAATTGAGGAAGTTTCTGACCTTTGTCTTTCTTGTTTTGGGAGCTAGTGGGTCAGGGCTTCATAGTTCTTGGAACCTGTTTGTCTCGGGAGGCTAGCATGAAGAGATCGAGAGTTTGGTTTAGGGTGTTTGGAGATTTAGTGCGCACTCGCTGTCAGGTTCGGGATGCAGGCAGCACAAACTCGCAACACAACAGGACCAACAATACCGTAACACGTCCCCCCTGAGTCCTCTCAGCTTAAAGAGATACGACCTGAAGGCATGCATCTTAGGTGTGAGCTATAGTCGAAACTCCTAGTATCCCCCTGATAAGCCCCTACAACAGGAACCCTAAAGAGGCCCCTCCATACCCGCCTTAAGGAGTTTAGACTACAGCTCAATGTGAGTACCCTAGAGGCGCCAGGAAGGCAAGGGGGTATGGGGGCTGATAAGGGTTGACAGAGATAGCATTTGTATGATAGAGGTCACGGAACTGAAAGAACCACGATGGGCGCACTGTTCTTGTCTTTGCTGACAATTAGCCTGCGAATATCACTGTGGTTACTTACTTGGTTCGTCTGACCTTTGTTGAAATAGCGCGCAGCAGATGCTCTCTGCAGATGTTTCACCCCGCCCCCATGAAAGTGCCATGCGGATTCTCTTTGAGAGTCCTGTGGTGCTTGCACATGAGCCTGATGAATTTCAACCTTGTGATACAGCTGGCAACTCCCACTCCTTACCAGGAAGCTAGTTTGAGCCTGTCTTCCAATACCTCTAGCATCAAGCAGGATGCAGCGTGTTCCAGGTGGCCGGATACCAATTGGGGCAGGACGCCCCTTCCGACACTGGTACAAAGCATGTCGGATCCGCGTCGCTGCAGCTGTCTGCTGAACTTCTTATTAACACAATCACGCAGAGAGGATGCTGACCCGACACCAGGGCAGAACACACTATCAGATTCACTATCAGCCGCGCCAGCTTGAAAAATCTAACGTGGCTCGCAGCAGCGTGCAAATAAACCTGAACTGAATCTCGTCTTCTTGGAAGGCGAAGACATCGAACAGCAGAAGACAAAAGCTGGCTAGGAGACGACGAGCGCGCTCAACCGTGAAGTTTCAGGATTGCGGCACCACATGATTAGCCCCCATCCCGTCACGTTGTCGTTTCAAAAGAGGTCATCTCTATACCTCGAAAGATTTAATCGTAATAGGAACATCCAAAAATGGACCCCGGACCTTGGAAAAATCCATGATACACTCTGCAGAATTTAAGGTCGAGGTAGTAGTACAGGTGCTAGTCCACCCCAAAACCGACTGAAATCTATCATTGAACCAGCAAGTACTTACTGCCAAGCGCAGGGTAGGGTTCGCGTTTGGGGGCCAAGTAGGACTCCACGAACCGCTTCGAGTTTAAGGGGAGTGAGGAGCCCACAGTCTTGAAACATCCATTTCATATTAGTCGCAGCGGAAGATCGCTCACCTCAAGACAAAAAAATCATACTTACCCCAAATGCTACGCCTACCTAGAGAAAGATATAAGTGCATGTTCTCGGAAAAGAAGAAATGAGAGTCTATAAATCGTGAGAAGGGACGCCATTCCAACAATAATTCCTTGAACTACTACTACCACCGCCTCATCGGTCATCACGCGCTCTACTACTGCTTTCATGAAGATGTTGAGTACCCTAAAGAGGAACCCTCCACACCCGAAGCCCCAACCATGAATCCTACATTGTAAGCCCCAATCCCCAAGCCAGCAAGTGGACCTTAAACCCTAAAACTCAGCTGTGTAACTCAAGCCCTAACCTTCAAACTCAACTCTAAGCCCTAGACCCTGACCTCAACTTTAAACCCCAAGCCCTATAGCTTAAACCGAATCATCTCCAGCGGGCCAGGCAGCTGGAAACTTTGACTCCGTGGTCTTGTGGTTAGAGGGCTACAAGATGCTGAGCCACATGAACCGTAGTTGCAGGGTTTCCTGTACTTCACTTACTACAGGGGCCTATATATATTATTTTCAGGTCCATTTGAGGTACCATATACTATAATTATGCAAGGAATATGGAACCACAATATTGGTAATTATTTAGGCCCCTATATTAACGTGGTACACATTCTTCTTCTGTTGAGGGTCTTGTGGTTAGGGAGCTTGACTTCTTCTTTTTCTTCAGCGCAGTTGCTTTTCGGAAACAGGCACTTTGGAAGGACGCCAAAGTGTTTTTTATGGGCCAGGGGAGGGTCAGTAAGTATTCTCTCGGAGCTTAGCTGACTTCAACCCCAAATCTCTATATCCCAAATACTGCCAGTACTCCTTAACACTCATGAAGCTCCCTAACGTCTGCATGGTTTTGCTATGACGATGACATCAAACCTCAGACCAATCCCAGGATCCTTGTTTTGGCGGCTTGAATTGCCATGTGAGCTATAGTCTAATCTCCTACTATCCCCTAGATAATCCCTACAATGATCCCCTAGATAACCCCCTACATAATCCCCTTTAAGGAGTTTAGAATATAGTACCTGTAATACTCATCACGAGCAGAAACCCTACCACTTACCTATCCTCTTAACCCCTGAAAGGGGGCGCTCATGTAGAAGCCTGAATACTTACCAACGTTATTTCAGTGCAGCGCTTAAATGGGGTTTCCCCAAATTAGGGGTACCTGCTTGGGGTTCCCTGTAATAAAGACTACAGTATTTTGGGTCCCCGTGTTTATAGAAACTACCAGATAGCTAGAACATAACATGCCCCAAAACGCTATTCTACTTCTATAGGCCCTGCAGTACTGCGCAACCTTAAGTGAGTAGTGTTTTTTTGGTGGTTAAACCCAGTAAGATTATATTCCTTATATAAAATACTATGCCCTAAAAGGAGGCTATAATCTTACGCTATCATCGGTACCATAGTATCCCCAAATAAAATACCATATCCCCCCAGTTTCCATGTCATTTTCCATTTTCTTTTCCATTTGATTCTCCATTATAGGGCCCTAAACCCTATATTATTGGGTACCATAGTATCCCCAAGTAAAAGACTATATCCCCAATATAACCCCTATATAACCACAGTTTCCATTTCATTTTCCATGTTCTTTTCCATTTGATTCTCCATTATTGGGTATCCCCAAATAAAATACTACTCAACTGGAGGTTGGCAGGCCAACACGGCTCCCTTGCCAGCCGGTTCAGCTCATGCGACTGCGGAAACTCAGTTGCCCAGCTTCTTTTCTGACACACGGTTTCGGATTTAGGGTAGGGCTGAAAATGGTGAACGCACGCATACATTGAGGCTGAAAAGAAAAATACAAAAGCTAACAATCTCTCGGAAGGAAACCCTGCAATTTCCATGTTGGATTAAGAGGGCTCACTTCAAGGTTGAGCATTGGAGTGATAAATTGTGAGAAGAACCATGCTGGGCGCTAGAAACGGTACACATCCAAGAACTAAACACGGGTTTATAAACTGTAGGGGGGGACTGTCCAAACTATGGACTCTGGTTGTTGCACGGGGCCGTCGTATAAGGAAGGGAACCCAAAAAGGAACCATGATTTTGACAACCTGCCATATTACGGGTACAGAGGGACTTTGGGGTAGTTACAACTTGCTTGGTAACCGCTGGGACCCTGAGCGAAATAAGCAGATGCGCAAGCTGAAGCACCATCATGTGACAGAAGCTTTATGGTAGTCTTCAAGGTTTAAGGTTTAGGGTTTCTTGGCAACACAGAAGCTTCACAAAGCTTGGTTTGGGTTTGCAGCTTACGTTTCAGGGCTTACAGTTAAGGGCTGCTGGTGACTTCTTGGGTATGCACGCGACATCTCTCCCCCCACACAGTCCAGGATGTGATCTACGCCCCATCTGCAGGGATAGGGGAATGACACCATGACACACTTCTATTAGCGTCTGGCCCAGCGACATTGGTCTTGACTCGACTATAGAACTTAAACTTACTTTAACTACTCACCAAAATCTACATCCCCCAGAGTCACCTATCTGTATATATACATATATATACCTACAAATATATATATATATATATTTGTGGCACTACCCCTGCTGATTTATCTACCATGCGTATCTGAATTGGGCTATGCGAGGGCTGACTTAACCTTCAGCTCCAGCAAGGCGGGTTAGGGCTTAGCGCTCAGGCTTGGCTTCTAGGGTTTAGGGTTTAGGGTTTAGGGCTTTCCCTAAACCCTAACCCCCCAAGAAAGTCTGATAGCAATGGCAGAGAAGCCTATGGAAACTTCTTGCGGAACATCACCATGCAAAAGTTCTAAGTCATCTTCTAGATGTTGTTAGCTGTTTGAGACATTGTTAACAAGCCCCTGCAAAGATCGAAGGGTAACGGTCCGAATGATGACCCTGGCAAGGAACCCCGACCTTGATTGGTCACCCAATAGGTGAGGGTCTTAGTTATCAGATGCAGGAAGCCAAAAACGAGGTAGTTAAGAACCCAGAGAAAGTGTGGTCCAGAAGAAACGGATCGCGAAGCACAACTTAGAGCCCCAAGTCTAAGACAGCACCGCATACACCGAGACTGCAAAGCCTAAACGCGGTCACCCGTGCTGAAAGAAGTTCGAGTGCCTGTAGTGAGTCTGGGAAACACTGAGGGGATGCCGACACTGAAGCGTGTATGTCATCTTCGTTCTCTTGTCCATCTTCTACCTACGCAGGGATAACAGCGAAGCAAAGGCTACCCACCTACGCAAGGATGAAAATTACTCGAAAGATACTCGAATAATGGTTTCTACGCACCCCATCATGCAAAAAAAAGAAGCTGAACACTACAACCTAAAACCTGACCGCGAAACCCTAAACAATGATTCTGACTTCTGACAAGAATCTCTCGACCAGTCTCTACAAACCCAGTTTGCATATCATTTTCCATTTGGTTCTCCATTATGGGGGAAATACCCCTCAACCCTTTCTAACCCCTAAACTAAACCCTAAACCCTAAACCCTATATGAACCCGTATAGTCTCATCTTGGAAGCTACCCAGATGTCACCGCTGTCTGGTTGCACCCGGGGCTTGGCCTTTGAGGCATCACTTGCTTCCTTTTCTCTTGCCTCAACATGCGCCATAAAGGGGGGGTCATAATATAGGGGATTATAGGGTTATATAGGGTTTAGGGTTTAGGATTTAGGGTTTAGGGTTTAGGGTCTAAACTCCTTAAAGGGGGTTGTATAGGGGATTATATAGGGGAGTGTTACAGGGGCTATTAAGGGGGATACTCTAAACCTCTGGAAGAGCGGTATATAGGGATGATATAAGGGGTTATATAGGGGAGTATTATGCGGGCTACTGAGGGCGATGCCAGGAGTTTAGACTATAGCTGATTTGGCTCAAGGGGTCTAGGATTACCGTAGGCCCTTAGGTCCCTTTAAACAGATTATGAGGAGATATGGGTTGTTGGGCTTTGGGCATGAAAAAGAAATCCAAGCTTGTAGTTATATGGTGACGAATTGGAATGGAAAAGAAAATTGAAGCTATTACGGCAGAGTCGGATTGAGCGTGTAGGCTTTAGGCTCTTGGTTGGAGGGCGTGTAGGCTTCAGGATTTAGGGCACAGGGCTCCGCATTTGGTGCTTGCACTATTCCACTTAGAGAGCGTCATGCAGTCTTTACCCCGCTCCGGGCCTACATGATCGAAGAAACAAAGTTCAGAACAACTGCTGGCAAGCGAGAGCCGAGTACCACAAACACGATTTCTGAGGATCGGCTCCGAATGCTAATTGCTATGAGGACCGGCCCCTTTCATCAGACATGAGCCCTGGAATCGTTCCTTGTGTTGGCTTGAGACAAGATACGCCCCAAAAACGCCGCAGACTAATCACATTCGTTTCATCCATGCCCCAACAAAAAACGATAGTGAACATTTACAACTGATTCGTTGAGAGCCCTGGTATGTATTTCGATTTCAACAAAGAGCTCTAGGCACCCTCGGAACTCAAAAACGATGTCTACAGCGCATGCAGTTCCAAGTTGAACTGTGCAGTTCCGTGATCACAGTTCGGGAATGAAGGCTTAGTGGCTTTAGTGGTGTCCCTTGAAACCCACCTAGACCCTCCAATGTAGTACCTGTTTGGTAGTCCTAATAAGAATCCTAACCAAAAATCCATACCAAACCCCAAAAGGAACTACATTGGAGGGTCCAGTTAGTTGCGGTTGTTTGTGTACAGCAGCCTCAGAATGCCATCAATCCCGCATCTCAGGCCACTCTACTTGACATGAGGATTGGATCCTGCCCAAGAAGTAGGCTACTGGTACCAGTTACTTGGAGCAAAAGAAAGTCCCCCTAAGGGTCCAAGTACCTA
>CAJNIZ010041902.1:40624-63072 GCA_905231905.1 Symbiodinium pilosum
ATTGGGTACACGGACCCTCTGGGTCCATACCCTAAGCCTTGAACCATTCGGGTGATTCCTAAAGAATTCCACGCGATTGAGTTGAGCAGTTAGTTTTCAGCATTTTAGGATGGTCAAAAAAGGTAGGGGTACGGAGAACCTCAGGGACCTCTGGCTTTTACAAGGGGCTTGCGGGGGTCCCCTTACCCTAAGGGTCCAAGGACCCAAATAGTAGGTTTTAGGGCCCAAATACCATTATAAATATTATAGTATTTGGGCCCTAAAACCCTATTATTTGGGTCCTTGGACCCTTAGGGTTAGGGATTCTAGATGGATTGTTTGAAACCCTCACCTTTGGTCAGCCCCTGTATCTTGACCCGGCATCACTCATATGACTCTACGCCTGCCTTGCTAGCTTGGGCTAGCTTATGCGCTTGTGATGTTTCCAGAACCTGAGTTACGACCACTTTGGGACTGCTTTCGGCTCAAAATCACCACTTGACTTGGCGTGAGGTCAGATGGGACCGCTCTACTGTGCCCCGTAGCCCCATCAACCAGGACCCAAACACCAGAACTCGAGATCTTGCCAAACAAATCTAAGCTGATCACTTCGAATTCTCAAGATGACCCAGTGAAAGCTACTGCACTGGCAACGGGGACCCAAAACTTCAAGCCACTCCAACAAACAAAATCTAGTCTCGGGCCTCCAGGGGATGGAATAGCTAGGATAGTCGCTTGAAGGAACAACTTAAGAGGTAATGAGTACTGCCAAATGCAGGGAAGAGAACACTACCGAGCTTTGAAGGGCCCGCGCTCAGGCTGCTACATTCAACCCAGACCCTAAAACCTAAAGCCTGAACCCTAAACCCCACACTCTAAACCCCGCACCCTCAACCCCGCACCCTAAGCCACACACCCTAAACCCTGAACCCTAAGCCCTACATCCTAAACCCTAAACCCTGAAGCCCTAGGCCCTGCACCCTTATGCCCATACCTGGAAGACCCGGAATCCACAGGCCAGTCACCTGTCTTGTGGTGCTCGTTCGTGAGTTCCATCCAGGTCTTGACCACAGGGGCCACCTGAGGGTTCAGGTTTTAGGGTTCATGGTTTAGCGGTTTGGGCTTAGGGTTTGGGATGTAGGGTTGAGGGTTTAGGACGTACGGTTGAAGGTTTAGGCTCCATGATTTAGGATACAAGGCTTTCGGGGCACCCTGGATTTTTCTTTATTGGCTGCTTCTTGGGGTAGCCACGCATTTAGGATCTAGCTAGTAAGCAGCATTTAACCTACTTGGCTCAAGGAGGGCAGGGCCTTCGGAAAACATCGCAGAGTTCTGCGTGCTGCACCTGCCTCGGAAAAGACTTTGACGCGCCCTGGGTCTCTGAACAGGAGTCGCCCTCATGTAGCTCCTAATTGCAGATCCTCACCTGTACCAAGCCCGGGCAGGGGCACCTACATTTCCAATACTCCAAAGACATCCTACAACCCCAAAGCTTACCAGCAGGCAGTAAGAAAAGCAAACTTTGATCTCAGCTAGCTCATATGCTCATAACCGTGGAGCTGACATCCCTTCAGACATCCGCGTAGCAGCAGAGACTAGTTTCCACAAGGACCATTCCCAGAGTACATTACAGTTGTCCTGCTCACTCTACGCCTCCAAATGAGGAAGCTTTTCCTTGACCTTCCTTGTCCTCAGGGCTCTGGGGCAACAGGGACACCTTTCACAGCATATAACCAGCAATTGTTCTTGTTGATGCTCGCGACGGGCCGCCGCGAGATGCAAATTGGGGGGTCTCCTTCGGGTAGGAAGACTTTAAACTGGTTACCAGTAGGAACAAAAGCTATCTATAACAGTTCTCATGGTAAAGACCATTTAGACCAAGACGTGAACAACCCTCAACTGTCATGACTATCGCCAAGCCGTGGCCACCCACAACCCAAACGCCCCCCACCTCATATGGACTCCAAACCCGAAACCCGAAACACTGAAGCACCCCAAATGAAATTTTCCAGCAGCCCTAAACTTTCAAACCCTCGACGGCAACCCCCACCACATTGAAACCTGAAGCCAGAACTGGCAAGCTTCAGAAATCTGCAGCTACTGTAGCAAAAATGCCTTGGACATCGAGGTGTTGTGCGAGTTATTCTTCTTGACCTGAGAATCATGAATTGGAGGGGTCCTAGGCTTGTGGGTCTCGTCTCAGGTCCTCATAGAGAGGTCCTATGATGTTGGGTCTTAAATTGGGGATCGATCCTGCTTCTGTGGAATTCAGGAATCCGACACCAAACCCTACACCCTAAACCGGCTTCGGGTTGCAGGGCTCACTCATATTGGGAGCCTGTCATTCAGGCCACCACGGAAATCCAGCACATAGCGTCTCTTACATAAGGTTTAGGGTCTAGGTAGATGTGCACCTCCGTTGCACAGCAAAATGCCAAAAAGAGAGAGAGAGAGAGAGAGAGAGAGAAGAGACTAGTCAATTTTGGCCAGGTATCCTAGGTCTATCTTTGGCGTTTGCGGGTTTATCTGGGGTTATGTAGGGATTATATTAGGGGCTATATTGTATAGGGTTATATAGCCCCACTGATGGAGAATCCGATAGACAAGAACATGAAAAAGAACATGGAAACATGGAAACTGGGTTTGTACGAGCTATAGTCTAAACTCCTAGTATCCAGTAGTCCCCCGCATAATCCCCGATATAACCTCCCTTTAAGGAGTTCAGGCTATGGCTCATACTGTGGTTTATGGATTATGGGGGCTTAACTTTCAACATGAGACGGGGGAACCTGGGGACTCTAGGAATATAGGGTGTAGAGTTGGGTTTAGGGTTCAGGGTTTAGGGCTTGTGTGTGTCTCTATATATATATATACAGATAGATAGATAGATGGATGAATAGATAAATAGGAGGACCATAAGGACATGTGTTTATACCTGTGTGTATAAATATATATATACATACTGGTGGATCGTGAGGCGTGAGGAAATGACAGGGGTTCCCCTAAGATTTGTATACGGATTGTTTTGCAAAGCTCCCGTATCGCTCTTCTTCAAACATGGGCTGCAGTTCGTGCAAACATCAATGCAAGGGTATAGAATAGAAAACACGTCGGATTCAGATCTAAACGCGTCCAAGATAGCGAGTATATACTTCTAATCCCGCGCAAGAAACTTATACTTGAGCTTGCACCCACCCGAGACCCTGACACCCACAAAAAAAACACGTAACCCTTGACCGCGTAACCCCGAAATTCAAGATAAAACCTAGCTACTGACCTCCAAATGCCTCTATGCAGGTCTGAAAGGGAAAATGATGAGAAGCCAACCTTGCCCAAGCTTTCCATCGAGCGAAAGCCTTAGCAAGTTGAGGGCTTCAGTCTTTGGGCACTGCACATAAAGACCACGAGCAACTGCCATGCTGCGGAAAAAAAAAAGGGCATCATGCTCAGATGGCCAAGTTGACCAAACTGCAAGCATGCTGTTGCAATAAGAACCGAAAACATGCAAACAACAGTACAAATGTACAACTAGCGCGCAGCTGGCATGGCAGCAATTAAAAACATGTTCGTAACAGAACCGGCGCTCAGAACGCAGGCGGCCCAACCAATGCAAAACAAACTCACCTGTTAGCACGATAAGCAAAAAGCCTGTGTTTGCGGGGTCGCTATGATCTGCCCAAACTACTGGGGCTCCAGGTGAATGCATTCCTTGTCCCCTGCAAAACTCTATCTCGGCACCTTCAGAAGAAGTATGTCAGCAATTTGTTAGGTAGCGTATACTAAGCAGACTATGAACTTTGAATGCAGGAAACCCCCAGAGGAAAAACAAGTCTAAACACTATACCCTATACCATATTACACTATATTATACTATAATATCCTATAAATACTCTAATATACTAGAATATACTACAATATACTATAATCCATAATATCCTATAGTATACTATAACTAGAATGCACTGTCAACCCTAAGCTGAACCGTAGGCAGCGCACTCTCCTCCATACGCCCAAGTCTGTCTTCGAGCCAGAAGACCTTGGGGTTTACACATAGAGTCCCCCTTAAGTCCCTTAAGTAGATAGAATATAGGGGGGTATAGTGGGATAATGGAAAAGAAGATGGAAACGACTGTTTAGGGTTTAGGGTATGGTCTAGAGTTTAGGGTTTAGGGTTTGAGGGGTATAGGGTTTGGGGCTTGGGTTTAGGGTTTAGGGATTAAGGCTTAGGGTTCAAAGTTTTGGGGCTAGGGTTTAGGGTTTGGGGTTCAAGGTGTAGGGGGGTTGGATTTTTACGAAACACAAGTGTTATCGAGAATACATAAATTCAGAGACCGTAATTAGGCCATTTCCTGGTGTTGATTTGAGTTTTCCTGCCCAGGTGGTTAGTAGGTAATGGGTTCTTGCAACTGTTAAAAAGGACGTACATGGAAGTTTCCCTAAATTACTGTTCCCAAAATGGGGGAAATGTATATAGGGGCCCGTATTATAATGGGAACCCAAATATAGGACCCCGTACTATAGGGAATTTAGACCAATACCCACATAGAATGGGTCTAGGGCGGGGACTACTCAAGGGATCCATTGCCTCATTCTCTATTAAGCACCAGGGGGTGTTGGTCAAAGGCTTCTCCATCCCCCTCCCCGTGTCAATTAAAACGCCTCCTCACCACAGAAAACATTTTCCCTCCAGACAAAACCAAACAGAAGAAACGGGAGACTTCACCGTTTGATGCAAAAATCACCCTACACTCTAAACCCTAAATCCCTTGTGCAGAGGTGACTCATTCAGGTCTGGCTCAGGGTGGAGGAGTTTGTGGCTTTGGGCTTCGGAGCTGCGTCTTGGTGGAAGAAGACGTTTTGGATTTAGGGGGCGCGGGTTGAATTGCCGAGGAAACTGCGGGCTTCTCCCTAATTAAACCCTAAACCCTCAAGTACTTAGGACTTCAAGGTCTCGCGAGGTTGTTAAGGGATCTGTGGGTGAAGATTCCTTGAGTTTACAGCTTTGGGTCAGGGAATTCAGAGAGGTTTCCGGGCGAGAAAATAAAAGATGAGCACAATCAATCTTTCCCTTATCGTATAGTTGAAGACATGGGTCATCATCATTAGAGACTTTACTTAACTACCAAGGTGATCTCTATGTCCGACCTCAATGGTTCCTTGGTAGGCTTAATGATGACAGTAGCTCATGTATCCCCTGCAAGACCCTTGTTTTCATTGTACTTTCCATATTGTTTTCTATTTGATTCTTCATTATAGTAACTTCCCTTTTCCTTTTCCAACCCTGCAACACTTGGAAGGCTCCAAAACATGCAGTATGCAGAGCCCACACACGAGGACCCCAAGAAAGACGGCCCCATACGCGTGGAAACCCCCACCCAGATACTGTACAAGATTGCGTTCTGCAAAGGGTTCCACCGAAAAGCCCCAAGCATTGAAGACTCTACCTGAAAATGGCGAAGGCATTTGTCCAGTTCGGGGGCTAAACAACTATGTGATGACACGACCCCAATCAGAGATCTTGTAGGAACACTGAGCCAGATGACTGAATCACAGAAATGTTCCTTTCAATTTCTGGGAGGAACCCTCAACTTTGAACTCTGAACCTGAAGTTTGGGATTTGATTAGGACTCGCCTGAGCACTGAGGGGCAAGCGATGCGCTTGTTTTGATACCTGGGCTTGGGATTCAGGATGATGAGTCTACGTTTTCCGGTCTTTCGGGTGTAGAGTTCAGGGTAAAGGATATTGCCCCAACAATGAAGAATCAAATGGATAACACAATGGAAAGTGACATGGAAACTGGGATCATGCAGCAGGTTTTTGGGGTTTAGGGGCTTTACGAACAATCTGACTTGCCTGTTCAGGCTTGTACTACTGGAAATATGGGAGCACAGCAATATTACTGAGTATTGTCCTATAGCAGACTGCTTCGCGCTGTGAGGGTACGCCTGGACGACAATCTTGTGAGCAAAATAGGGCACAAACGAAGAGTGCGGCCGGCATGGCGCAGTGCTGTCCGCAACCCACAGGATGTAAACATGAGCTTCCACAAAGGGCCAAGTCCTGCGCTCTTTCCAGGGTGTGCATTGGCCCTTCACCATACAAGCAGAAGGAGAGGGCCCCAGGCCCAAGGATTCGGCTTTGGCGGAGAAGGCTAGGTAATGTAGGAGCATCAATAATTAGCAATGGGTTTTGGGGGTACATTACTAACATTACTATCATACTGTAGTTTGGCAGCGGTGATGAGCGAAGGCATCGGCAAATCTTCAGTGTTCTACGGTAGATGCTTAGGGGCCTTCAAACAGGACAGACCCCGTAAGAAGGATTCCTTCGAACGAGATAAAACTAAAACCCAGGGATTGTTAGAGGGTCTGTCCTGTCCTTTGCAAAACCTAGAAATACTCACAATCCTGCTCTCATCAAGTCAACCCCCTGAAACCAATCATTTATCCATGCAGCACTGCTGTCTTGAGAAGCTAAACCTAGACCTACTTGAGCTTGGTTTAAGGTTGGGGTCTCGGGCTTACTGAAGACCCGGCAAAATTGCAAGTTGCATCATCTTCAAGAAAACTAAGAAAATCTACACATACAAAATCCTGTGAGGGCAACCACCATCTATTGAACGGCGTTAGCATCGCCACGGACACAATTATCTGGTTGGAATCCTGCACAGACGACCTAAACCATTCGACTACTGTTCTTTGGCCCATGATTGACACCTCATACTACAATTCTCTAAGCATGGGCAGAGACTAATCTTGCTACTTGCGCAGGCTTCCACGCTACGTTCTATGTAATGCAGTGAACGCAAGCCTACTGCCTACAACACCCGAAAGGAGATTTACAACAACTTGGGGTAGTTTTCAATAGTCCGTACCATTCGGATGTTGGACCATATTGTGGTGTTTACATGGTGGACTCCATCTATTTTAAGTACCCAAAGCATTGACAGGAAACCTTCTAGCCAAACCTTGCGCCTGGTATCATGCCACCCATGCGTACACAAGCCTCACAGAGTAGTGAAGAACCTACCTTTGGTTAGCTCGGAATGAAGTAATGGATACTTATAGTAGTCCCTATATAACGCATGACAGTGGTTTCCATTCTTTTCTTGTCGATTCCTTCATTCGCAGCTAACCAAAGGTAAGAGAACGGACCATGCTCCCTTCAACAGTGTCTGCCCCGCTGGGTGACCCAGGGCCCTGAAGCCTAGACCCCAAGGCCTAAATCCTTAGCTTCATAGTGGAACTTCAACCCTTCACCCTACAGCCCAAGCCCCTAGACCCCGAACTCTAACCCTTATTACATCTGCCCAGCGGCATCAGGGTGGCCATATCTATGGATTTTGCTTGGCCACGCAGACGCAGGCAGCCTTGCATGAACTCCTGGCGCTTAGGGCTTTGCTTACTGGTTCTCAGAAAGGAATGCCGGAATACATTCTATTGGGATTATATGGGGGTTCTACTCCCTTATTCCCGACTAAGAACTAATAAGTTTAGGGTGTGAGGTGTTGGATTCAGAGCTCAAGGCTACATAACCTGGGAGTGTGGGCATGTCGTGGCTTTGAGCAAGGCTTCTCAGGTGAATGTGGATGGACTGCATGGGTTGCTTAAAGGTTGTAAGATTTTGAGGTTGCAGGAAAATACGCGCCAAGAAAAGTGCAGTGCATGGGGTCCCAAACCAACCAAAATTTCTTACGCAACGATGTTGAGAAACTGCTGCTCTTTACGGGAGAGAGAGTTCCAAAAACGGACCGACCACCTCAATGCTGAAAATAACCTGACTTTTGAAAGAGTGCAAGGGTTGGCTGCAGGCTCCAAATACTGTTTTGGAGTCCATGCACACAAGATGTATCATCGTGCAAGGCCTTTGGCACTGCAGTCTTGAACACCATGGTCATGCAATCTGCCCAACACTAACATGCAACCTCACAAAGCCCCTGTTCCAAAGAGGAACAATGTCAAGGGTTGCATGTTTTTGCTCTTCCATGTTAGCTTGGGGAGATGCCGAAGCCAAGCCTAAATCCTGAAACCCAAACCCTTAGCCCTGGAGCATGGACCTTGGAGTCCTGAGCTTTCAAAACTGGGTCCCCTTTGGGGGGCCCCAAAAGGATGGATTATAGCATTTTGGTCTGTATGAGGCACCCATTTTTTGGAAACTAGCGTGTGTATCTGTGCATTTCCCCCGACCCCCTATAGGATCCAAAAAATGGAACCCCCTAATATTCCCCCAGTTTCCCCAATGTAGTACTGGGTTCATATTGGGGGGGTTCCATTTTTTGGATCCTTTAACCTCATAAACCCTAAATCCTAAATGGTGGTTTCCAATTTCTTTCCCATTATCCCTATACAACCCCTATAACCCCATAAGGGTGTAATCCATTTTTTGGATCCTTTAGGGGGTCTGGGTCTACTCCCTCTCCTGCAGACTTACGCTGCCGGACTCATCCGCATCCAGAAGGCCGAAGAGGCCCCGGGCCTGCCAGGTCTAGAGAGTTAAGGGTTTAGGGTTTAGGCTCTGACAGCTGCGTGGCACTTTGAAGGCGCCCGTAAACATTTGTGAGCAGGTCCGGGTCAAGAACGATAAACAATACATTATCAATATGTGCCACCTGCAAAGACAACGGACATGGGATTTATTAGGTGGTGATACTTGGGGCCATACTGAACTGTCAAGGGGATCCGGGGTGGACACCCCCACCATGCCGTTGCGGCAGTCCTCAAAGAATCCTGTCAGTGACCTCCAATGTCACACAAGTCCTTCCCCAATGCCAAAAGCTTCCTGGAAGAAAACTGAAACACAATGATCAGCAATGCCGTTACCCTAAACCCTGCACCCTAAAAACCCTCAAACCCTAAATATACCTAGACCCTCCTCCTACCCTCTATTAGGGCCTAAGTACCCACTATTAGGGACCATACATCCCCAATTAAGGGTACAAGGAAGGTTCTGGTACAAGAAAATAAGCAGCAATAATCTCCTGAACTCCAAGTGCAAACAAATGAACCAAGGGCGTGACTGCGAGGGCCCTACAGAAGACTCCTCAGCAAACGCAGTGACAAAGAACTTCTAGAAACCCTTAGGTGGACCCCCCACCCTGACCAAAAGGGATAATAGGATACTAGGGATTATATTAGGGCCCTACTATATTCTAGTAGGCCACTATTACTGGGGTTGGGTCCTCCTAAAGAACACCATTGAACCCAACGCTCCTGGAAGTCAATTGTGCATGCTTGGGCGGAGCCACGTCGCTAAGTCATCCAAACTGTAAGCGCTACCTGAACCTAGATCCCCACAACCTGAGTCCCAAAGCCTTAACCGACCTAAGCCATAACCCCTAAACACAAAACCCCCCAAAAAACGTCCATGGTCTTTTCCATTATGCCTAGTCAAAACTAAGCCCTAGGCCCCATTCCTTGCCCAGCCTCGCTCGCATTTATGCCCAGGCTGCTGAAGTACTTCAAGTTTGCTGGCTCCTCCAACCTGGATTTTGGCTTCAGAGTGTAGGGTCCAAGCCATTATGGAATAGCGGTTGGAGTTTAAGTGGCTTGAACTCAAGCTTCAAGACTTTGGCTGAAAGGTCTAGGGCCTAGGGCGGTAAAGGTTGAGGGGCGAGGAGTTTAACACCTCCTCTGCCACAACATACGCTGCATGCCTCCAGCAACAACCTACAGTAGACCATGCATGACAGGGTGCGGGGCCAATTGGCGAATATAGCCAGCATCAATGAAGGATCAGCGGAGAGGTAAACAGCTGAAAGGTGGTGGTGCTACCACCTCACAACCAGATATCTTGATTTACTACGACAGAAGCTTTGGCAGCTGGGGATACTTGTGGCCAAAGCTTGTCTGCCAACTTTCTGCAAACGAAAGGATTTTAGGAACTCCTAAGGCTTCGTTACCCTAAACCCTAAACCCTCAACCTTACGGGTTCAGGGCTTTTAGAGTTTGGGGTCCAAGGTTTGGGGGCTGAGAGCCTTGCTTTACTTGGTAGGATTTTCCCAGATCCAGCCTAGGCCTCCCAGATGCCTTTAAGGTTTAGGGTTTAGGGTATACAAGAATTATAATCCCCCTTAAGTAGATAGAATATGGGTATTTGGGGGGTTTCATTATAATATACCCAAAGCCATATTCTATCGATTTAAGGGGGATTATAATTATCTGTGCCTGGACCCCCAAAGTATGTAGAATAATGGCCTTTTTGGCTGTATTTGTTTGTTTGGGCAATTTTTCTGACCTACTTTTGGGGTCCAGGTATACCTCTCTTGGCTGATGGACTAAAGCGTGTGGAGCATTTTGGAGGTCTGGTTACACCTAACTCCTGCAAATAATTTTTGAATTGGAACTCGAGTCCCGATCCCCAAGCTGGGGGTCCGTAGTCCTAGGCCCTAAACCCTGAACCCTGAACCCTGAACCCCCAACCCTAAACCCTGAACCCTAAACCCTAAATCCTAAACCCTGAACCCTAAACCCCAAACCCCAAACCCTTAAACCCTAACCCCTAAATCCCAATCTCGCCTGACAGTCATCATCCAAGCCTTGCTGCTTCAATGCCACAATCCCGATCCTAGCTTCCTGAATCCTTAACCATATAGTCCCCCCTTAAGTAGATAGAATATGGCTTTGGGTATATTATAATAAGATCCCCACATACCCCACATTCTATCTACTTAGGGGGACTATAGACTCTAAACTTTAATCCTTATCCCCGGTGACCTGGACACAAATTGTAAGTTGTCAAGGCTGTGCCTCTTCTTGGGTCCTTCGCAATAGTTGGAGTGCTCGAAAAGGAACGATGATGTAAAATAAAAACCATCCCCCTCAGGTGGGTGGCCACAACTAAACCCTAAACCCTAAACCCTAAACCGTTCAGAAACTGGGGCCGCGGCGTCTTTGAGAACTCGGCCCATGTGAGAACACCTGCAGCCAGTTGCAAGTTCTCAAAATGGGGGAATGCCAGGAAACCTAAGGATGTGTCAGGGGATTGTGGGAGTCCTTTTTTGGGGGGGTTCTATATGAGCCCCTAGGGACTTATACGGCCTTGTAAGGGCTGAAGAGGCTTCAGGCAGCATGCAGACGAGAGGCCGCTCTGGTCGTGATCAGCTACCTGGAAGATCTTCTTCACTGAGCTGATGACCTTTGTAGAGGATCTCTGCAGTCCCCTTAGACCTAGGGGTTTAGGGTGTAGGGTATTAATAATTCAGGGGTATATCTATAAGAAGAAATACAAACAATTCTTAAGGAGGCTATAGATCTGGGGTCTAGGGCTTACCTAGAGTAACCCATGTACCCTCTAAAAAGGGTGTTGTACCTAATATTTCGGTACCTTAACCTTTCTTTAAGGGTCTAGGTTACTCTAGGTCGAATGCTTGGCTTTAGCATCAAGATTTGCGCCTACGGCTTCGGGCTGTGAGGGGAGGTATGAGATCCGAGAGAGGCTTCACATAGAGGCCCCGGTGATCGTGATCATTTGTTATTGGCCATTGAGGGTAAGCCTCAATGATTCAAGTGAACATGAGCTCACCGCATACCCTGGTCAGAGGGCCAAGGCGGTGGGCGGCAAAATGGGCGATCATTTCCACGGATAACAAACTTATCATAAAACACAGCGGAATGGAAAAAACAATGCTGTGTTGCTTAGGTTTGGGGCGTAGGGCTACTAATCCTCCCATTAAGACAGTCAAGCAGAACTAAACCAAGATAGAACCAGTATTTCAGAGGACAGTTTATTATTATTGGTGTGCAGTGTAATACGGCTCCGAATATTGAGGTTGCCCAAAAACAATGATTTTGACACACACCCCCCACCCCGCCGCCCACCATTTGAAACCTGCCTTGCATGCAAAAAAAAACCAGGCCGAGGCCGGCGCCTCTTTTTCACGGTCCTATCAGGAGAAAGTTTAGGATTTAGGGTCCATGAGGGCTTAGGGGTAGAAAATGTTTAGGGTTCAAGACTAACAGGACTTAGCGCTTATGGGAGGCTTCGCATATCAAGGACTAGGATCTTTACCCAAAGCAGATTCCTGCTCACCCTACACCATAAACCCTTAAAACTTCTTATACTGCAGTGTTGCTTTAGACAATCTGCTCCCAGTAAGTGGAGACTGGGCGTTCGAGCTGCAAGAGGCAGTGCGACCAGTAAAAAGCAGCTGCTACTGTTGCGACAATGTGCATGTCGATTTCAGTTGTGTTTTGTTCATGTGATTCTCCATTATAGGGGTACGCTTCCTGAACCCTAAAACCTGAACCCTTAAACCCTCGACGTTGAGCCCTATACCCCGGACCTTAAACGCTAAACCTTAAGCGTCATTTTTGGTGCAGCTCCTGCTTCACCTGGTCGTAGATCAAGTAATGACTGGTTGTACATTAAAGCCCCCCAAATTATGTGTGTGTATAATATATACATATGCATGAATAGGTTCCCTTATACTACAATAAAACAAATTCCTGAGTACTATGTGAATAGGTTCCCTGATAGAACTACAGTAGCCAAACAACAACAACAAAAATGAGAGTAATTTTCTCAATATGCCACCTAGACGCACAATCGCACGAATTAGTGTGGCTTTACGCTGATAAAGTGCAGCGAGTGCCAACCCGGTTTGAGTGCAGCAAATGGGTCATGACCGCATCATCCCACATCTTAAACTTCCCAAACACGTACATCATGGAAAGTACTTGTTCGAAACTCAGCGACGCCCTCGTATGGACATCCACTCCGTCAGTCACAACTCCACGGCACGCTGTGAACTCCGGCTTCAAAGTCCAATCTTTCAAACCTTACGGCTCCATGTCTATAAATAATACTTACATTGGGCCCCGATGTCCATACATAGTACCTACTGCGGGCTACTTGAAGCCTTAGGGGAAGTATGAGCTGCTTCTGGAACTTCTGGACGACTCCTGCAAGTCTAAAAAAAAAGCTTCCCAAGGGCTTCCTAGCTACCTCCTCCAGGTGGACCCATCCCCTCAAGACATTCTACATAGACCCCTAACCCTGATATCTAAGGCACGAACTGTGGTCCCCAGTATGGGCCCTTAATCCTAGGATCGTTATGATCTTTAAATACCTGTTATAAACCCCCAAAACCTGAAAATTGTGGTAAGCATCCCACATCCCGCCTCCCTCGCAGATCCGAGCGCTGATTCAACGAAAACACCTGTAACCACGTTCATCATGGCCAAAACCTGCACCACAGCTTCCATCTCATTCATTCTACTTATCGAGGAGCACCTGGAGATTTGTCAAAATTATGCTGGTACGAAGTCCCCTTCGCGTACAGTCCGGGGACACCCGGAAGGTAGCAGAATTTCAGACACGCTTCTTTGGATCTTAGGTGTCTGCGGCGGTGTCTTTCAGCTCGGCTACACAATTATCCCCAAAATTGTTTGTACATCTTCCTCGTTGCAGTTGAATGGAATACGAGTTGACTTTTCGGAGGTCCGCTTCAAGGATTTTGGAGTCTGTGTCTTAGAAAGTCCGAGATCTCTTGAACATAGTCCACCTAAAGCCTGCAATGTCTGCCAAAAGGGGTCGCGCTTGCTCTAAGCGCGAATGGGGCATGGCAAAACAACAGCCTCTTCTTAAGCTCCTGATAAAGGGTCAGATTAAAGTGCTCGCGGTACTTCAGGTTTCGGGCGTGATAACGACCCCTAGGTTTTGCAAGCTAAAATGAAGATCCAACAGCTTTTGCCAGCTTTGATTGAGCATATGTGGCCACCAAAACTCCCCATGGCTTGTAGGGAATGAACGGATGGAATACGGGAGTATGTATTGTTCGTGGTTACATAAGGTCTACTACAGGCACCCATGCCTCCATTCCCTACGAACCACCAGAAAAAAAAAGGACAACCACTTCCAGGTTAGGTGGATTTCAAATGTAACCGGTCATGCTGCAGTTGTACCAGGACGTAAAAGGCATCAAGTTACTGACCGTTTGGTGTCCAATGCTCTTAGTGATCAGGGACTAAGGGGGGGTGGTCATATTATGTAGTGATTCCAAAGGGATAATATTCCCTTCTTCCCTACAAAGAACCTGTAAGCAATGTTGCCTGCACAGAATGTCTTATTCGTAATGGCCTCCCCAGCTCTCGCAGCTGCATAGACAAGCCCTAAGGGTCCAAGTACCTAATTATCATATACTTACCCCAAACCTGTACTAGAATTCCTATTACCCAAATCCCAAGTATCTAATTATTGGGTAAATGGACCCTCTGGGAAGGCCAAGATTAAGGTAAAGGCCGGCCCCTTTTGCACCCCACCTTGGCTCACATTTGAGCTATTGTCTAAACTCCTTAAAGGGGGGTTATATAGGAATTATATAGGGGACTACTATGGGGGCTTATTAAGGGGGATACGAGGAGTTTAGACAATGGCTCATTTGGAGACGGGAGCTCCAAAAGTTATGAAAACCTCCTGAATAACAGAAATCTGCATCGTTCTCAGGGGTTTCATCACCATAGAAGAAAATCTTCAAATGTCATGTTTCCAAGTCAAACCAGCAATGCGTTCAGAACTCCCAAAATGGGATCCATGATCTTGATAACCCACTGCTTATAACTCCTGGCTGGCTTCCCCACGCAGCTCCCGCACTGTACTTTCCCTTCATGATCCCAGATGCCCTCCCTCAACCCCACCCCCTAAACCCGAAACCCTAAACTCGAAATCCTAAACCCTAAACCCCTAAACCCTAAACCCTAAACCCTGAGCGGCCTAAACCCTAAAGCCGCCCCCAACCCCCCCCAACAGTGATGGTCTGGGGTCCGGTCTGCAAAGGCAACATACAAGGCAAACACCTGAGGAAGGCTGTTTTTCAGGATCCTCCTTGTACCCTGGAAGAGTCTAGGGTTTGGAGTTTTAGGGTATTGGGTTTAGAGTTTTAAGGTTTTAGGGACTAGGGTTCAGCATATCAAGTCCAGGCACTCATTCCAAGAGCAGTTCTCTTAAACCGTGGAAAATAATCACACACCCATTTGGCTCCCCCAACATTAAGAACATGTTTTCATCTTCAACTCCCACCCTTTTTCCGGTAAGCTTAACACCGAAACCATTGAGTCCATGAAACAAGTCTTGAGGAAACTGGAAGCTTCCACCGACTATCCTATCATCCTTGTTTCATGGACACCAACCAAAAAAAAAACTCATTTTCGAAAACCCCCCAAATCGCCGTTGTGAAGGCCAACAGTGGCCCAAATGGCTAGAATAAGGCCTGGGGGCCCGTTCTACTATTGCTATCTGAGGATCCTAAGGAAATAGTATTGAACATAATTCAGGTTTTCACATTACGTACACTTACACCCATCTCACAGTCCCGGCCACTAACATGGGGATTTTGGGATGCCCAAACCCTGAAACTCTAAGGGATTTGGAACCCCAGTTTCAGCAATATGAGGATTGTTGGTAACAGAAATTAATAAGTGTTTTCAAGAACCTTGTAGGAAATAAAGACCTCATTTTCTAAACCCTAATCCCTAAACCCTACACCCTAAACCCTAATCCCTAAACCCTAAACCCTCAAGTGGATCCTTGCCTTGGCGGCATTGGGGAATCCCAAATCTCTGATCATTATATGGTAGTTCCCTAAGTAGGGGGAGCCCCATATAGACCCCAAAGTTTTAGGGTTTAGGGTTTAGGGTTGGGGACCCCCAATAAGGTACCCCTAATTTTAGGAAACCTCCATATAAGCCCACCTTCAACCGCATGTTCCGGTATCTGTTCCACTTGATTCTCATGTATTGAAACTTGGGCGTGTTGCAACCCAACCTAAATCCTGTCACCAGTGACTGACCTATACCCTAAACAATATACCCTAAACCCTATACCTTAAACCCTAAACCCTACCTACATTGGGCCATTTGGAGCCCTGGGGACACATCCTGGGGTCCCCGCAACAGTCATCAAAGGGGAGATGCTGGTTTCCAGCGGTTTGGAAAGGTCATTCCAATCCACTCCCCCAGTCATGGCCTGGCAGTCCAACAGCTTTGGCTTGAGAGGTTTAGGGTTTAGGGATTAGGGTTTAGGGGTGGGATGTAGGGTTCAGGGTTGAGGGTTTCAGGTCCAAAGCTTCTTCATGAGAATCGTAGATTGTTTGAAGGACATATGTAATGTCAACGGGTGGTAAACCTGAATTCAAATTTAGGGGTTCGGGGCCTAGGGGTAAGGCCACGGATTTAGGATCAAAAGACGCAGGGAGGAAGTATGTAGGATTTTCGGTTTGTGTGATAGGGTTCAGGGTTCAGGGCTCAGCATAACTATATTATACTGTAGCATACCTCCTGAGTTCATCACCAAAGAAAGGTGGTAGATGATTCAAAGTGCAGCCTCAACGCATTCTTCTACTTGAGGCCAGTCTGAAAGCACTGTTACCCCAGGCTATGCACCTCTAAGCAACCCCCCTTCCTGGCAGGTAACAAGAGATTCCATGGTATAAAATGTACACTAGAGTCACTGAAGAGCTGCTTTTTTGGGTGGATGATGGTGGTCCGTACTACAAACCGGCTCCTCGAGTAGCCCAATTTGCTGGCTTTGATCCCAGAACAATCCATATGTCCTTGTAGTATCACTATTCCCCTTCAAGGCTTCTTAAAGCCAGCACCACATGAGCTATAGTCTATAAGCTCTCAGTAACCCCTGTAGTACTCCCCTATCTAATCCCCTACATAACCCCCCTTCAAGGAGTTTTGACTATTTATAGCTCACATGGCTGTTCAAATGCATCTAGAGTCTGCTGGGAAGAGTTTGAGTTCAGATGGGGTTGTCGGAAAGAATACGAGCTTTCCCAACACTAGGGGTACCTTCTTGGGGGTCCCCACACTAAGGACTGCAATATTCTGGGGTCTAGATTGGGTCCCCCTATTCAGGGAAACTACCGAATCAGAGTTAAGGCAGACGCCGCTGGAGTGAAGGGCCGGGAGAATCCGAGCCCAGCTCAGCACAAGCCACACTAAACTTACTGGGGGTTGGTAGGGAATGAGGAAAATGTTATAGGAAGTATATGAGGGCTATAGTATTCCCGTATTCCCTACTAGCCACCAGTAAGTAAATTTGCATAACCTGAACTTGGCAAAACCACATAAGACCTTCTTCAGTTTTCAGACCCTGCGAACTACATCCAACCAAACCAGGCTAGCTTCGGGCAGGCCTGAAAGAGATCTGTAAGCGGCTAACCACTAGACCCTGATCTCTAAACCAGCCGAGGCGTTTGCCTCATTCAAAATAGAAACTGGAACAAAAGATTCTTGGGGTTACCTGCAGGTTACCAGGCAGGCCCGTGCTTAGACCACTTTGCTACGTCCAGAACAATACCTTCTCCTGTATCAACCCACCACAAACCATAAACATCCCCAACCTTCATGGTTCACTGGTGCTGAAAGGGAAGAGGAAGAAAGACAATTAGGTGCAAACATAACGAATTGTAAGCGACCTTTAGGACCACATAATGAAAAGGATCCACTCCCTCACACGCACCGGTACCTTCAGAGTTGTTGCTGCATGCAAGCAACAGCTTTTATCCTCATACATCGAGGTTGCAACTCTGCATTACTAGGTATGTATACTGCGACACCGAAGTTCTACCTGAGTTAGTATAAGGACTACTGGGAATAACTAGGCTTAAGCCTTGAGCGATTTTCCACCAAACTAAAACAACGAAGTGCATGCTTCAGATTTGGGATATTATGTCGTTGACCCGATAGACCCTGAACCTTACTTGCTGGGGTTCCACACCCAGTTCTCTAAGATTCTCCAAGCAAAGGAGCTCAAAAACAAATCCTGCGCAATGCTGCTGCACTCTTATCATATGGGAATTTCCTTGAAAAGGGGAACCCCAATATAGACCCCTTATACGATACTTCTTATCATGGAGGCTCCCCAAATAGGTACCCTTGATTTTGGCAAGTCCCCATACGTACCTGAAGAAATCTGGGATTTAATCATTCTTCCGCTGGACCTTGCCTGGTAAAGAGACAAAACTGCTCGTGGCAGACTCCCGTAGAATTCAACCAGTTCCTGCGCAAGTCAAGAAAAGCCCTGGAGGGCGATTATTTGTGGGTTCCATGAAATTCTACGATTTAGCTTTTGCAAGAGTCGATTGGGTGGCGACAGTCTTAGCATTCATACCTGGCGCTTCATAGGGGCTCAAACAGAAAATGGAAATCTGGAGAATCGCCAATGATCATCCTTTTAACCCGTTCCCCCATCCCCTACTAAGCGACTGTGAGACAAGCTCGGGACTGCTCAGGGCCAGCAATTTCTGGAGCATTAGAAGGACTCTGGTACAGTAATTCGGCAAGTATCCAAATAAAGCAGTATACAGATCGGCAAAAGCTTAAAGAAGGGCACGCAAGTTCTACTGTGTTCGGAAAGTCGGTCGCCCATGCTACCTCTCTTCATCGACTTCAACATGAGGAGGTCAGACTTGTGACTATAGAAGAGGGATCAGAAGCTTGGGGGATTAGTTGTCCAGAAGTGCACCAACGCTGCAAAGTTCAACTTGAACCCAAACCAGCACGACGCCAAATTCCAAACTCCTTACAGAGGGCTAGACCGGCAACCAACCTACACAGGAGTTTACGGTTTTGGCAGCTGCTGTGGGATCAAATCACCACTTCATTAGACTTAGCATACAATTTTTGCAAAAACATACAAGCCCTAGTGCTCCTCTTTTGGGTGGCAAGTGCTTCCAGGAAAGTGGTGTGAGGCCCCCTTAACACCCTACTTTGCGGTCAAGGGTTGAGCCATAAGGGTTGAGCCATAAGGGTTTACCGATTTTAGAAAGCATTTGGGTTCAGTCGTAAGGACAAGGAAGCAATTATAGCAATAGTAGTTATCGTGGTAGTAATAGTACTAATGGCAATAATGGTAATACTGGCAACAATAATAATAATAATAATAGCAATAATCGTAATAATGATAGAAAAAAGCGCGGTCACTCGAAATGACGCTCGGGTTCTCCAAGCCTTGGCGACGGAAGCAGCTGCAAGCCAAAGGCTTCAAGTATGTCAGGGTCGAAGCGATTCGGATCATTGTTTTCAGAATTTTCTGCAGAGGGTCTACGATTCAGGCTTAGGGTCCCTGGCTTTGAGCTTCAAGTTTAGGTCTTTGGCCGTGTATGCGTTTAAGTCGTGTAGGCTTTGGAGCTCAAGTCCGGAAGAATATGATTCAAAGGTTATCAGAACAAATCAGGGCCATAAGCCTTCTTCCACACAACGGCTGTCAACAATCCTTGTTTGCCTGGCAATGTTTGCTAGAATCATGCTTCTCTCAGGGGTGGTACAGCAAGCAAGTAAAGGTGTCAACATATTTCCTTCAGCAGCATTCTATGGTACCTGGAGGTTCATGGCTGGATCTGATTGGCATGATAAGGATGATGACTATGATGAGAACCAGTTAAAACAAGTTAGGGAAATTGTGGCCCTACGCATGAATACCTTAGGAGGACCCCCCACCCTGTAACAGTGGTCTAATAGTTTATAAGAGGACCCTAAGATAATCCCTATTATCCCCTATAGTCACTATTACTGGGTGGGGGGTCCACCTAATGAATACCCATGAACCTCCAAGCAGCATCCATGGTTGCCCTGTGGGTTGGAAGTCACGAGTAAAGGAATAGACATGTGGAACGAAAGCACTGCTACTGTGCTCAGAAACTCTTGGTTGGATTGTTTGGACCCTAAACATCCCTAAAACCTAAACTAATGCAGCTTGGGACTGATGGGGTTGAAAACGAAGTGGCAGTACACAATCGCAAATAAACATGGCACCCCTGAACGAGCCACAACGACCCCTGTCCTTCACAAGGGGGTTTACATGAGGTGCCGTTGTAGTTGGATGAAAGGTACATTTCATGTGCAACTCCCCTAGTGACAAACCCAGGTACAGAATTTTGACAAACGGCTTAGCAGGGGATGAAAAGGATCTCAAAACTCGCCCCTGCATCATCCAAATAACATCTGCATAGTGGCTTATCCCCAGCGGTAAGTCATTATTATTTCTAGTATTGCTATTTTTTTGCTACCATTATTAATATTACTATTATTAGTCCTTGTTGTAGCCCCTGTTCTCCATACTCCTCCCTGTAATGCCTACACTCTCCCCGGTACTGGCGTGGCTTCTTGAAAGACCCAGGAAGACTGCTTCATTATGACTCAATATAGGATTGCTCTGAATCTGAAACCCCATCGATCCCTTCGTAAGGGTCCCTCTCAGACTCCGAGGCCACGGCCAGTGTCTGCGATCAGCTGGCAAAGGTACACCTAAGCAGTGCTTTGGTATGGCTACACCAGGCGATGAGCGAGTTTTTCAGAGCAATCCATATGTACTACTCGGACTCACGGCTGCGCTCAGCAACTGAGTTGTAGGCGCATGTTCTAGAGAAGCATCCTACGCTATTCAGGCCCTGGTGTAAGAGCGCAATGTATTTCTGTAGATTATGAGACCAGGGTGTCAGGTCAAACTGTACTACATGCACACAAAGGATCAACGCGCGGTACATTTCCTTTCTTTCATGGTTCTACATTAGAACTTGGGGCGGGCAAGAACTGCCTGGTCTCTCATCACCGGCACTGGCATATCGTGATAATCCCTCTCCTCATGCGGAACTTTGATACCTGTACCCTAAGGGTCCAAGGACCCACATAGAAGGGTTTTCGGGCCCAAATACCATGAATATTATAGTATTTGGGCCCTAAAACCCTATTATTTGGGTCCTTGGACCCTTAGGGGTAGTCAGTTGATTGCAACCCTGGGCTCCCAATGCTTCAGCTAAAGACAGCTATGGGTGAAAAGGCAGCTATGGGTGGGATGCGTAAACCCTACATCCCCTGCATTCCTTACATAGCCAATTAACATAAAATCGAAGCTGTAATTCCAAGAATCGCTTCAGCTGAGGCGTGGGACTCCAATGATGTACTTGATGAGAAGCATCAGCACGAGCGTCCACACCAGCGACTTCATCGAGCCAACGATGGACATGACCTGCGCGTCTACCGTATGATCAATAGACCATCGGAGGGCATAGGGGGCGGGGCCTTTGTGGACAACTCAGGATAGGCGCGCTAGGCCTGCGTTGGGCTGGAAGAAGGTTTCGCTTCCCTTGTTGCGTGATTTCATGTTGCTCCCAAAGGCGCATGCGGAAATATGCAGACCTTCATGAAAATGGGGCTCCACAGATGGGCACCAAAAGCTGTGCCATTAGGATGAAGATTCCTCGCAGAAGTACCCTTCAGAATGAACCTAGATTGATGGATTGCACCTTCCAAGACACATTGGCTCCTTGCATCTGGCTCTTCACAAACTCCTGCAGTGGGCCCGCACTTGCCCAGGTAGATGCAAACTAAAACCACACCCGCAAGGCAAGAACAATGGTAGTGGCACAGCAAATACTGGTAGAAGCCTGGCAGTTGTATGTGTGCCTATGTCTAGAAAATTCAAAAACTCCATCAAAATCATGAGACCTACGAAGGTTTGAAGGCCCGCCATCGTGCGGAGCTCGTTGACGAACTGCAGAAGTCGAACGAGGCGCATGATTCGCAGTAGCCTGAGTTCACACTGCCCCAAGCCCGGGCAAAGAGTCTGAACGCTTAGGGGTTTGAGATTTATGTCTTAGGACTGTCTTAGTTTGGGGTTGAGGGCGTTTCAGGTCAGGATTCTGGCTTAAGATCCTACAAACATCCAGCTTAAGCAATAGCATAATGGGGTTAAGGCCTAGGCTTTTGGATCCCGCAAATGCCTGCGGCCAAGTGACTATATAAACTGCACAGCTATGTCTCAAGACTATGAGGCTAAAAGGCCAGATGTATGACGCATACCTTGCTTCAAGACAAAGCATACTCATGTCAACTCACAGGTCAAATCGCCATACATCAAACCCTCAACTTACTTCACCCAAACCCGAACTCACTCTCATAATCCCAAATCCCTGGTCCAAAAATCTTTATACTTTCTGAATCCAACCCTGCCGACCCCCAAACTTGACTGCTGCTGCCGCGCCCACGAAAACGCACCATTATGTTTCTAGGGCCTAGGCCCTGAAAAACTTCAACCACAAGTCCATCGAGGCCAATCCGCACAATCCGATGCCCCAACCCTCATTCCCTCAACCCCCTCAACCTGAGATCATAAAACCCGGCAACCCCAAAAACCTTCTGAATCCAAACCTCTGGATTCTCCAGATCCCCAAAACTGGGGAAACTTTGCCTTTGCAGAACCCGCTTTTCTTTCTCGAAATGAGCACCCTTAACCAGCCTGTCTCGGCTCCTAACTACATCACCGAAGCCACGACACAGGCAGAACCGCAACCGCCACCGCCACCATCAACCCCAAACCCAACCCAAGCCTTATAAACCCTAACCCGAAATCCTAAACCTTGAGCCCAAACCCTACATCCCAAATCCTAAGCCCTGGATCCCGAACCCTGAATCCTAAACCCCAAATCCTAAACCCTAAACCCTAATCCCCAAGTCCTAAACCCTAA